>CBVK0100189478.1:0-13910 GCA_900067695.1 Picea abies | reverse complement strand
CCCCTTGAAGAGGAAAGTGAACATTTATTCCTATCGATAAACGTATCATATTTGGTGTTGTCGTCCTCTACATTTTGTTGTTCCGCCTGTATCTGCTCAAATATTTATGTTTTCTACTTATTTTAATATATCGAGTACCTAACAAAATTGGAATAGGTAATGAGGAATAAATGTTCACTGAGCAATGAATTAGTTCGAAATTGATCCGTAGTGTCTATGGGTAACTCCAACGTCAACTCTGCAAAAGAGAGATATATCTTTTATTTGGTAGAGGTAAGCTTTAAATCAAATTCTGGCAGTATTGGTATCCACTTAGAATATCTACCTATGATTATTATCCAAGAAAAGATATGCTACATGGGATTGGTTTGCATGATCATTGTCATACATCGAAGTAAAAAAACTTTGTCATGATAATTGTCATTGTCATTGATTTTCATGATCATAGTAATTTTCATGATCTTCGGACATCTCGCAAGGGCACCCTTTCAACGTGAGAGTACTGCAAAGCATGTCCAACAGAGCATTTACTTAGATATTACACCACAGATTCTCGGTGTAAATTGCCCTCCTAAACAAAACCCATAAAAAAGCCACACCAATGGTTGATTCACATCTCACTAGATGTAAAATGACATCTTAGCTATAATTTAGCGGACTCAACAATGATTTACCCATCAAATCCTTTTTCAAGGAATCAAATAATCATTACACAAACTCATCCCATATAAAAGGAACTCCCTTTCTCAAAAGACACGAATTGCCTTTTCTCATCCTAGCATAATTGGCTGTGAATCGATGCAAAAAGAATGTGTTTCCTTAGAGACTCTTTTATTGGTGAATATTTCATGGGGGATACATTTTCTTCCACCTTGAATGCACCAACCATTACTCCACATTCACAGAGATGATCTATCCTAGACTTGACATCGTTATCTCTGTCACCCTCCCCCTCTAGCATGCGACGTCCTACCAACCACGTGCCATTACCCCCCTCCCACACCTTACCTTCCCCGCCCCATGCCTTCCCCTCCCCCTCACTCGAGCCTCCTTTATTACCAGTATCTTCATATGAAACACTAGATGATCAATGACCTTTCTCCTACGTCAGCTCGACTCCCTCACCTGATGCAACTCCCCCCTTGTTCATGGGAAATGATGACTCCCCTAGCACTTAATGACATTTCGAAGCTCATTTGGATCCATGCCTTCCTATTTATCCTACCTACCAAGCTTTGTTACCTTCTCAGTGTTGGACTTTTCCCCCTACTTTCCCCTTCACAACTCTCCCCCCCCAGTCAGTCTCGACAGCCTTCTGCACAACATCTGTGCACTCCATGCGCTTTGCAACACCATGCAACGCAGACCCAAAGACCATTGTTCATGCCCAGTTTGTACCATAGAAGACATGCAACAACAATTCCAAGGCCTATGGACTCATTGCTTATGCATGGAGGAATGATCAGAATCGAGACACCGGGAACTACAACAGGAAAATCAAGCGATACGGGAAAATATGGTTGAAATTCAAAACCAAATGCAGCAATTGGAAACCAGGCACAATCAAGAACTAGTCATTGTTCTCAGGGGGTTTAATCGTAGCATGAGGTAGAAAGGAGAAATTACTCATCTCCTGGGTAACCGACAGTAGCAAGCCCGCTCAGCAGGCATAGACAAATCTAGGCTTCCATCAACCTTCCACTCGGCGGCCAACAATGATCAACACGTCGTGATGGCTCTAGGCTTCTCTAATGGTGATTGGGAGGAGGAAAATCAGGTTCAGAATTAGGGGGAAGCACGTCAAGCAATGGAGAACCAAGCAACACAACAGAACGATCTAGGCTCGCCCCAAACTTAGCTCTGGTCTCCCATGAACTGTAAATTTATGTTTTTACTAAATAGTTTCATAGCCATTTTCACATGAAAAATATGTAGTCTGCACAATACAACGATAAACTCTCATACTGGCATAGAAAGGCTCGTTTGTATCCACAACATTAGTAGAGATGTAGCACCCTACAACCTGTCTTTTTTTGGAACTCTAGCAATTTTTTGAAAATATATAAAAACACCCATTTCTGTTAAAAAAAAATACTTTAGTAATGTATTTATTAAAGCATTTAATGTATTATTTTATTACTATACTTTTACTTTAACAATGTATTAATTAATTAATACATTACATCATTAATTTATCAATTAATTAATACTTTACATTACACACTAATGTAAATTAATACTTTAATTTATACATTATTATTATATATTACATTAATGTAATACATTAATAGGCCATTAATTTGCATACATCATTACATCCATATAATACATTAATTATGTTTACTTTAACAATGTATTAATTAATAATATATCAATTTATTAATTAATTAACATTACATCATTAATCTATCAATCAATTAATACTTTACATTACACACTAATGTAGATTAATACTTTAATTTATACATTAGTTTTATATATTGCATTAATGTAATACATTAATATATTAATAGACCATTAATTTACATACATCATTACATTAATATAATACATTAATTATGTATTAATCCATTAATTATCTTTAATATAATACAATAACTATGTATTAATGTATTAATTAATATAATAATGTATTAATATAACACATTAATCATACATTAATTAATGTATTAATATTAATATTAATACAATTTATTAATAAATGTTTGTATTATTAATGTATTATTTTAAAATAGCCCCCGGGGGGCAACTCAATTGGCAAGTGCCGTGATATAGTGTGTTATGTATGATGAGGTTTCAAGTTCAAATCCCCCCGACTTACCCGTGCTTGCGGAAGGGGCATACGTATGGCACCTGGAGGTTATAGTGGTTATGGTGTCACACGAATACGAGACCAGCCCAGTTGCCGATTCTGCTAGCATAAAAAAAAAAAATGTATTATTTTAACATTTTTTTTATTACTTTTTTAATACTTTATTATTATTATTATTATTTACTTTATTAATATTTATTCTTTTATTTCTAATAAATTAATTTTATGCATTACATTAATACATTACATTATACATTAATATATTGATATTTTTTTATGTATTGGAAAAATGTATTAATTAATTAATATATTAATGTATTTTTACATGGTTAATGTTTTCTTACTTTATTTTTATATTTTTATATTCTTAATTTATTATTTTAGAAATGTCTTTATTTTCTTATTATTTTCTTATTAATACATTTAATGCTTTATTATTATTATTAACTTTATTAATATCTTTGTTATTTACTATTTTATTTTTCCTAAATTTATTTATAATCTATAAATTAATTTTTCCATTATTAATATATTATTTTAATAATGTATTTATTTTGTTTTAACTTATTTTATTTATGTTATATTATTTTCTATTTTATAAATAATTGTTATTTAATATTTATTTTGCTATTGATAATTAATAATTTAATTATTATTAATTAAAAAGTATTAATTTCTAATTTCTAATTAATTAAATAATATTTTATTATTATTTAATAATTATAAATAATTGATTAATAATTGATTATTATTTAATTCTTATAAATAATTAATTCTTATTTAATTATTTTTAATAATTGATTATTATTTAATTATTTTTAATAATTTATTAACAAAATTATTACATATATTTATTATTATTAATTTTAATATATTATTTTATTAATAAAAATACTAACTAAAATATAAATAATTTTATTTTAAATAATAATTTAGTAATTATTAAATAATACTTAATTACTACATTTAAAATGTATAAATGTTTTCATGGTTGTGGCCATGCATGCTGATCGTCAACTAGCAACAACCACATTTACGTAAAAAGTGGTTGATATATGCCAATCGACACCATTTTCCACCCTTTAAAATTAATGGTGTTGATCGACATATATCAACAACTTTTTACTTAAATGTGGTTGTTGCTAGTGCTATACACAATCAAAATTGATTTCGAAATGCATTTTTGTAGGAGGGGAGTCCAGATGAAATGCAGAGAGTGTTGTCCATATGAAATGCAGAGTGTTGTCTAAACCCTATATACATCTTCATTTGTGATCCAATAGTTATTACATTCAAGTTCTAATGCAGGAGCATCGCTCCAACCTAAGTAACGTGCGAGCTAGACAACACATTCAGCGCACATTCAATGTAGGAGAGAGGCTCCAACCCTCCCATTTTAAAAATTTTAAATTGTAATTAAATGGAATTGAATGTTTGTAAAGTTGGAAGATCCAAATCGATGCCTTTGTGCAGGATGTAGGTAGAGTCTCCTTTAATGGCTGACAGGCTGTAGATCTAGATCTGATTCGGACTAGACAACCATTGATTGTAATTCAATGTAATTGATGAGAGTAGGTAGCTCGGAGGGAAAGGCTCGGGGAGCCCCTCTTTTGTAAAAGATATTTGTACCTAGATTAGTTTCCTGCAATTCTCTACGCATTCAGACTAGCGAGAGTGGTTTCCTACAAGAATGAACTGAAACAAACTGACTAACATCTTATTTTAGATATATCCTTTCTCACTACACTGGCAAAGGATTTATTACAAATATATAAATTGACTAACACCGACACAAATCATAAATTAACATAGTACATTCTTTTAGAACGCTTTTCTCCGAGGACTGTCAAGATCAAATTACAATAGAAGTTTCTAAGTTAATATTGATACTCTTCTACTAGTTTGCTAAGGAAGGGGGATGCCCTTCCAAGTGGCCCAATTTCTCCTTGTTTAGATCTGGAAGCGTCGCTGCTTCTGCCACCAACTGAGGGAACTTTCACTACAATGTCTCGATTGTCATCCACTTGGCCTACGTTGGAGTTTGGCACTATTTACTGACTAGGTATGAAGCATGATGTTGCTTGGACTGATCCAGTGTTACTTGCAAGGCAACTGCAACTGGAGTGTGTTGCTATGATAAATTACGAACGCCACTATGGTCAATCTGTTGTTCTTGGTGTTGATGTGTAGATCTCGACAAAGACAAAATGAGAGGCATCTTTGTGGGCGCAAGAGACTAAAATACAAGACAGACCTCGAAATGTGAGAAGCCAATGGAAGAGTGCATGGCCCTATTGTAAGGGTGCCACTTATGCAAATCCTACATCATGACATAGATTTCTTGGTGTAGTTGTTGTAATTAAATTTCGCTGTGGAAAGGGTCTCGGAGTGGTAAGTCACTAGATGACCTCCATATTTACCCAACGCTCCAATAACAAACTTAGAGGCAATCCGGGGTAAGGGATAGTGATATTTAATTACGTCTTGGGTGAGGGAATGGTAAGCGTTAATGAGACGACATTCGATAATCTTCTTCTTTGGAATAATCAAAGTTAGAGTGATGTAGGGGGAGGAGGAGGATTGACGATGGCCAGATTCAGGGAATTGACCCATTTGTCCTTCGAGTTCGGTAGTGTCTTTGTTAAAAGGTTGATATGATGGGTAATTGGGTAATGATGCATCATGACTGAGATCAATGGAGTGTGCAATGGCTCGAGAGGGTGGGAGCCTTGTGGGAGACTAAGAGACATTGGAAAATTCTTGGAGGAGAGGGAGTACGGTGGGAGATTTTGGAGTAGTGAGGTTCTTGGGCTTAACATGGCAAGCCAAACACAGAGAAACATCTTTGTGGTGAATGACATGGTTAGTTTCTTATTTTCCAAGACACGAAGGAAGGGAAGTGTGAGGTGCTGAAGTAAGCACATAGGTGTGTCCTTCATGTTGAAGATTGTACTGATGGGATTTGGCATGGTACATAGCTTGTCGGTCTTGTTGGTATGGGAGACCCAGTAAGAGGTCAACACAGTATAAAGGAGAAACATCATAGACCACAGTGTCGTGGAAGGGGCCAATGGAAAAATTTATTATGCAACACTGAGCGATAGTGATGCGAGGTCCTCCTTTTGGTACCCAACCAAGTTGATAAGGATCTGGGTGGGGGGTGGTGGGAAGCTGCAGATGTTAGACTAAGTCTTGGGAGACTAGATTATTTTGGCTTTCATTTTCCATAATGAAAGTGGTGAGTCGATGTTTAATTTGGTATTTATGCATAAAGAGGGTAACGTTAGTGCGACTTGGTTCAAGCGTAGTCATGAGAATGACAGATGGGTCAGATTCGGTGGGGTTGGTGAGAGAGATGACTTATGGTTGTTTGTGAAACTCATTGGGTGTCACCTCTGCAACCAAGGTCTGATGGGGGAGGATATCTTTTATGGCTCGAAAGTCGATAGAGTTGGGTGAGTTGGTCTCGTGAAAACTACACCAAACCACAGTTTTGGTCACCGACAAGGAAGAAGGGTAAGGTTGAGGCTGAGAAGGATGTGGGTTGGTAGAATGGGTTCAATTTGGTGGATATCAGAATTGCAGGGCTATATTACGTTCTGTGGCCAAGGCCCATATGATCCAGATTATTTTCTGCACGAAATGAGAGTGTAGATATACTAAATAAATGCACAGAGATATCGCGTATATCCAATAATATAACAGAAACATATCAGAGATGCAACCATAAACACAAAGATATAGTAATACACAATTTCTATTAATAAAAGAAATGTACAGAGACTGTAAAAATATAGAGTGAAAGACTCTCTAGAATGGTGGCAGCTTATCTCTGAGAAAAGATGTGACGGCTATTCGCATTCAGAAGAAGATGATTACAACAAGGCTCTAAAGGCCTTTTTACAATAAGAAGGAATGCCAAAAACCCTAGACATCCAAAAACCTAACCCTAGGAGATGAAGTGCCAAAAGTCATGTGGGCCCCGATTGGGTAAGTTAGTACATCAACTTCCCGAGGTCATAACTTTTGCATACAATCTCCGTTATAGGCGTATGATAGCTCGTTGGAAAGGTATTGTCAAGGAGATTCATTTTGGAGGCTTAATTATGCCTTCAGATATCATTTAGAACCTTTATCTCGAAAAACCTTCATTTAGGCCCTCTAAATGGCCCCGGAAGTTAAAACCTACTAAAAATAGTAAATTGCCAAAATTGCCAGAAAACTGTTTTGAGCCAGTGGGAAAAGGTGGGTGGCCACTGAGGTCCACTTAGATCAATCCTCCCTCCTTAGGAAGTAATGGTCCCCTTTGTGTTGATTTTCTGGGGGAGAGGGAAAACATTTGCTGGATCTGCATCTTGGTGAGCTGCTTGTATTGTTGGAGACGTTGTGTTGCTTAGTTTTTGGAAGTCTGTGATGAACCTGTTGAAGCTGAGGCTACATGAACAAGTCAAGCTACATGAGAGGAAGGTGTGCAAAAGGAATATTTGGGCTTTGTTGTAACCTTGTTGACCTAATTCTGTTGGATAGAAGGTGCAAGGGACGAGGATGTAGAGGTTGCAGTGTCCTTTTGTTCCCCTTTTGAACAGATTGTGAAGAAGCTGAATTTTGAAGTATGAGATACTACCTTACGACACCTTTTAGGTGGAACAATAGTTGGAACTACCTCTGGTATTCTGTAGAGCTGACCCCCTAAAGTAACAATGACACTATGGGGTCGAGACTCATAAACAGCATGACGTCTCCACATATATGGTTGGCCCAAGAGAACATCACAGACATCCAGTGGGGCAACATCACATAATACCTCATCCTTGAACATAATACCTCATCCTTGAAGGGTTGGATGTCGTATGACAATCGACATTGTTGGCTGACACGGAGATCTCATCCTTGCTGAAGCCACCCAATGTTGTATGGTTGTGGGTGTGGTGTTATCGACAATCCCAACTGTTTGACGACCTCTGCTGAGATGAGGTTTTTCTAGCTTTCGCTATCAACAATAAAATGCAGCATGGTCCCCTTCACCCACATCTGTGAATGAAAAAGGCACTCCCCCTCTTCAGGATCCGTTGGTTCTTCTGGTTGAATTGTTGCGCTGGAGACAATAGAAGTGGGGTCTGTGTCATTGATCTGTCCTTTATTAGTATTTTCAGAATCAGATTTTGAATCAGGGTTCAGGTCCTTGTCTTTGATCTCGGCCACCAATGACTGTTTTGAGCGACATTCATTAGTGTTGTGCCAGGGGATTTTGTGGAAATCACACCATTTTCTGGTGTCCTTCTTTGTCTTCCCGTGACCCTTCTTTTCCTGTTTCTTGGGATGGTTTTTGAGAGACTGTTTGTTAGGGTTGTCTTTGTAATACTTTGGTTGTTGCGGATTTTCAGACTCGAATTCCCATTTTTTTTGGTGCTTAAATTTCTTCTCAATTTTAACAGTATATCGATAAGCAACATCGAGTGATGAGATGTCTAGAAAATCCATTTCAGTCTGGATGTATCTGTGTAGAGATCCAAGGTATTTCAGAACCAAATTTCACTCAAAGTCTTTGATACCTAGCTTGGTGTGCAAGGTATGGAAGGTATTGGTTAACTCCATAACTGCTTGGCCCCTCTCTTGTTGCAGTGTGGTCCATCTCATGTACTGGTCCTCATAGTTGCCAACAGGGTAATATTGTTCCTTTACCGCATCAACAAAAAAAATCCCAAGTGGGATCGACCCCATATATTCCAGACTCCTTTGTGGAACTCTGCTCTCAGTAAGTTTCCCACCAATGTTTGACATGAGGGAGACCTTTAAGGAGTGCAAAGGTGATTTTTTCTTTGTCGGAAAAATTGTGAATAGAGAAATAACCTTCTAGCAGAGTTAACCATTTTTCTAGGGATTCTGCATCTATCTGTCCTTCAAATACAGGAATATCAAAATTAACTTGTACTTCAAATACAGGAATATCAAAATTAACTTGTACCTTGAAAGGAGAGGTGCCTCCAAAGTGGCCACTTGATGAAGATGTGCTTGATGTTATTGGTAGGCGTTGAAGGATGTGGGAAAAATTCTCCATCATTTCGTCCCTCTGTCACGTAAGAGCTTGGTCAAGCAACAGATTGATAAGATTGTCTGCTCCATCGTTTTTATTTTCTTCTGCCATTGAGGGTTTCTTGGGTGTGCGAGAGCGATTGTATTCAAGAGAGACAAGCTTGAGACCCAACTTTCTATAATCGGACCTCGTCGGGGACATGCACTGAAAAAAACGATCAAGAGCAGCCTGCTCTGATACCACTGATCCAGATTATTTTCGACACAAAATGAGAGCAGAGATATACTAAAGAAATGCACAAACATATCATGTATATCCAATAATATAACAGAAATATATTAGAGATGCAACCATAAACACAGAGATACAGTAATACACAATTTCTATTAATAAAAGAAATGTATAGAGACTGTAAAAGTACAGAGTGAAAGACTCGCTAGAATGGTGGCATCTTATCTCTGAGAAGAGATGTGACGGCTATTCGCATTTGAAAAAATATGATTACAACGAGGCTCTGAAGGCCTCTTTACAATAAGAAGGAGTGCCAAAAATCCTAGACATCCAAAAACCTAACGCTAGGAGATGAAGCGCCAAAAGTCATGTGGGCCCCGATTCGGTAAGTTAGTACATCAATTTCTCGAGGTCGTAACTTTTGCATACGATCTCCCTTTTAGGCATATGATAGCTCATTGGAAAGGAATCGTCAAGGAGATTCCTTTTTGGGGATCAAAAATGCATTCGGCTATCATTGAGAACCTTGATCTCGAAAAACCTTCATTTAGGCCCTCTAAATGGCCCCAGGAGTTAAAACCTGCTAAAAATAATCAATTGCCAAAATTGCCAGAAAACTGTTTCGAGCCAGTTGGAAAAGGTGGGTGGTCACTAAGATCCACCCGGATCAATCCTCCCTCCTTAGGAAGAAATGGTCTCCATTGCATTGAGTTCCCGGGGGAGAGGGAAAAGAATTTGCTGGATCTTCATCTTGGTGATTTTCTTGTATTGTTGGAGATGTCGTGCTGCTTAGTTTGTGGAAGTCTATCATGAACCTGTTGAAGCTGAGGTTGTTCAACAAGTCGAGCTACATGAGAGGAAGGTGTGCAGAAGGAATATTTGTGATTTTCTACAACCTTGTCGACCTGCTTCTGTTGGATAGAAGGTGCAGAGGGCGAGGCTGTAGAGGTTGTAGTGTCCTTTTGTTCCCCTTTTGAACAGATTGTGAAGAAGGTAAATTTTGCAGTATCATATACTACCTTGCGACACCTTTTAGGTGGAATAATAGTTTTAAATACCTTTGGTATTATATAGAGATGACCCCCCAAAGTAACAATGACACTATGGGGTCGAGACTCATAAACAACATGACGTCTCCACATATATGGTTGGCCCAAGAGAACATCACAAACATCCAGTGGGACAACATCACATAATACCTCATCCTTGAAGGGTTGGATGCCATATGACAATCGACATTGTTGGCTAACACGGAGATCTCGCCCTTGGCGAAGCCACCCGATGTTGTATGGTTGTGGGTGTGGTGTTGTTGACAATCCCAACTATTTGATGACCTCTGCTGAGATGAGGTTTTTCTCGCTTCCGCTATCAACAATAAAATGCAGTGGGGTCCCCTTCACCCACATCTGTGAATGAAAAAGATGCTCCCCCTCTTCAGGATCTGTTGGTTCTTTTGGTTGAATTGTTGCGGTGGAGACAATAGTAGTGGGGTCTATGTCAATGATCTGTCCTTTATCAGTATTTTCAGAATCAGATTCTGAATCATGGTTCAACTCCTTGTCTTTGATCTCGGCCACCAATGACTATTTTGAGCGACATTCATCGGTGTTGTGCCAGGGGATTTTGTGGAAATCACACCATTTTCCAGTGTCCTTCTTTGTCTTCCCATGACCCTTCTTTTCTTGTCTTGGGCTGGTTTTCAGGAGACTGTTTGTTAGGGTTGTCTTTGTCATACTTTGGTTGTTGCGGATTTGCAGACCCAAATTTTTGCTTGTTCTGGTGCTTAAATTTCTGCTCAATTTTAACAGTATATCGATAAGAAGCATCGAGTGATGAGATGTCCAGAAAATCCATTTCAGTCTGGATGTATTTGTGTAGAGCCCCATGGTATTTCAGAACCCATTGTCACTCGGAGTTTTTGATACCCAGCTTGGTGCGCAAGGTATGGAAGGTATTGGTGAACTATGAAACTGCTTGGCCCCTCTCTTGACATAGTATGGTCCATCTCATGTACTAGTCCTCATAGTTTCCAACAAGGTAATATTGTTCCTTTACCGCATCCACAAAAAAAATCCCAAGTGGGATTGGCCCCATATATTCCAGACTCCTCTGTGGAACTTTTCTCCCAGTAAGTTTCCCACCAATGTTTGACATGAGGGAGAGATTTAAGGAGTGCGAAGGTGATCTTTTCTTTGTCAGAAAAATTGTGAACAGAGAAATAACCTTCTAGCTGAGTTAACCATTTTTCTAGGGATTTTGCATCTATCTGTCCATCAAATACAGGAATATCAAAATTAACTTGTAGCTTGAAAGGCGAGGTGCCTCAAAAGTGGCCACTTTATGAAGATGCACCTGATGCTATCGGCAGGTGTTGAAGGATGTGGGAAAAATTCTCCATCATTTCATACCTCTGTCACGTGAGAGCTTGCTCAAGCAACAGATTGATAGGATCGTCTTCTCCATCGTTTTTCTTTTCTTCTACCATTGAGGGTTTCTTGGGTGTGCAAGAAATATTGTCTTTAAGAGAGACAATATCGAGACCCAACTTGCCATAATCGGACCTTTTTGGGGACATGCATTGAAAAAAATGATCAAGAGCAGCCTGCTCTAATACCACTGATCCGGATTATTTTTGGCATGAAATGAGAGCGGAGATATACTAAAGAAATGCACAGAGATATCGTGTATATCCAAAAATATAACAAAACTATATCAGAGATGCAACCATAAAGAAAAATATACAATAATACATGATTTCTATTAATAAAATAAATGTACAGAGACTGTAAAAATACAGAGTGAAAGACTCGCTAGAAAGGTGGCAGCTTATCTCTGAGAAGAGATGCGATGGCTATTTGCATTCGCAAGAAGATGATTACAAAGAGGCTCTGAAGGAATTTTTACGATAAGAAGGAATGCCAAAAACCCTAGACATCCAAAAACCTAACCCTTGGAGATGAAGTGCCAAAAGTCATGTGGGCCCCGATTGGGTAAGTTAGTACATCAAATTCCTGGGGTCGTAACTTTTGCATACGATCTTCGTTTTAGGCGTATGATAGCTCGTTGGAAAGGAATCATCAAGGAGATTAATTTTGGGGGATCAAATATGCCTTTGGCTATCATTGAGAACCTATATATATATAAACCTTCATTTAGGCCCTCTAAATGTCCCCGGAAGTTAAAACCTGCTAGAACTAGTAAATTGCCAAAATTGCCAGAAAATAGTTTTGAGCCAGCCAGAAAAGGTGGGTGGCCACCGAGATCCACTCGGATCAATCATCCCTATTTAGGAAGCAATGGTATCCATTGCATTGAGTTCCCGGGGAAGAGGGAAAAGCATTTGCTGGATCTACATCTTGGTGAGCTGCTTGTATTGTTGGAGACATCACGCTGCTTAGTTTGTGGAAGTCTGTCATGAACCTGTTGAAGCTAAGGCTATTCAAAAAGTCGAGCTACATCAGAGGAAGGTGTGCAGAAGGAATCTGTGTTCTTTGATACAACCTTGTCGACCTGCTTCTATTGGATAAAAGGAGTAGGGGGCGAGGCTGTAGTGGTTGCAGGGTCGTTTTGTTCCCCTTTTGAACACATTGTGAAGAAGCTAAATTTTGTAGTATGAGATAATACCTTGCGACACTTTATAAGTGGAACAATAGTTGGAAATACATATGGTATTCTATAGAGATGACCTCCCAAACTAACAATGACTCTATGGGGTCGAGACTCATAAACAACATGACGTCTCCACATATATGGTTGGCCCAAGAGAACATCACAGACATCTAGTGGGGCAACATCACATAATACCTCATCCTTGAAGGGTTGGATGTCGTATGACAATCAACACTGTTGGCTAACACGGAGATCTCATTATTTCCAAAGCCACCCAATGTTGTATGGGTGCAGGTGTGGTGTTGTCGACAATCCCAATTGTTTGATGACCTCTGCTAAGATGAGGTTTTTCTGGCTTCTTCTATCAACAATAAAATGCAGCGGGGTCCCCTTCACCCACATCTGTGAATGAAAAAGGCGCTCCCCCTCTTCAGGATTTGTTGGTTCTTTTGGTTGAATTGTTGCGGTGGAGACAATATCAGTGGGGTCTGCGTCAATGATCTATCCTTTATTAGTATTTTTAGAATCAGATTATGAATCAGGGTTCAGCTCCTTGTCTTTGATCTTGGCCACCAATGATTGTTTTCAGTGACATTCATCGGTGTTGTGCCAGGAGATATTTTTGGAAATCACACCATTTTCTGGTGTCCTTCTTTGTCTTCCCGTGACCCTTCTTTTCCTGTGTCTTGGACTGGTTTTCAGGAGACTGTTTGTTAGGGCCATCTTTTTTATACTTTGGTTGTTGAGGATTTGCAGACCTAAATTCCCGTTTGTTTTGGTGCTTAAATTTATACTCAATTTTAACAGTATATCGATAAGAAACACCGAGTGATGAGATGTCCATAAAATCCATTTCAGTCTGGATGTATCTGTGTAGAGCCCTATGGTATTTCAGAACCAAATGTCTCTCAGAGTCTTTGATACCTAGCTTGGTGTGCAAGGTATGGAAGGCATTGGTAAACTATGGAACTTCTTGGTGCCTCTCTTACTGCAGTGTGGTCCATCTCATGTACTGGTCCTCATAGTTGCCAATAGGGAAATATTGTTCCTTTACTGCATCAACAAAAAAAATCCCAAGTGGGATCAGCCCCATATATTCCAGGCTCCTCTGTGTAACTTTTCTCCCAGTAAGTTTCCCACCAATGTTTGACATGAGGGAGAGATTTAAGGAGTGTGAAGGTGATATTTTCTTTGTCGGAAAAAATGTGAACAGAGAAATAACCT
>CBVK0100189477.1:0-13911 GCA_900067695.1 Picea abies | reverse complement strand
CGGTCCTGTTTTTCTAACACAATAGATATTTGAGACTGTTATGATCTGACTTGACCACAAACCTGGCACCAACCAAGTATTGCTGGAATTTAGCTAATGCATGCATGATAGCCAACATTTCTTTGTCATAAATGATGTAGAGTAGTTTGGGACCCCTGAGCTTCCGACTCTCATAGGAAAGAGGGTGCCTCTTTTGCATCAGTACGACCCCTATTCCTTCCCCAGAGGCATCACATTCCAAGGTAAAAGGAAGACTGAAATATGGAAAGGCTAAGACTGGGCATGTACTCATCACTTCCTTCATATTATCCATCATTATTTGAGCCTCCTCGTTCCACTTGAAGGCTCCTTTCTTAGTCAAATCAGTCAAGGGTGCACACAACTGAGAAAATCCTTTGACAAATTTCTTGTAATACGTGCACATACCCAGAAATCCTCTCAATTCGGTGAGTGTCTTAGGAGTAGACCATTCCATGATGGCTTGTATTTTCTCCTGATGTACCTGTACCCCCTTTGCCCCGATGATGTGTCCTAAATAGAGGACCTCTGTCATTCCAAACTCACATTTGGACTCCTTAGCATACAGTGACTGTTCCTCCATGATTGACAAAATTTGATCCACATGCCTGAGATGCTCCTCCCACGTCTTGCTGTAGATAAGCAAGTCATCAAAAAATACCAATAGGTACTTCCTCAGCTGCTTGTTGAACACCTAGTTCATACATGATTGGAATGTAGCAAGGGCATTGGTTAAACCAAAGGGCATCACCAAAAACTCATAATGGTTGTAGTGACATCTAAAAGTGGTTTTTGAGATGTCTTCCTCCCTCATCTTGATTTGATGATAACCAGAGCGAAGATCAATCTTCGTGAAGTAGATGGCCCCATGCAGTTCGTCCAACAGTTCATCAATCCTGGGTATCGGGTACCTGTTTTTTATGGTCTTTTTGTTCAAAGCCCTGAAGTCAATGTACATTCTCATAGTGCCATCTTTCTTCTTCACCAACACTACTGAAGAAGCAAAAGGGCTGCTGCTAGGCCTGATGTGACCCATGTCCAGAAGTTCCTTGATGGCCTTCTCTATCTTGTCTTTGTACTTCTTGGGGT
Organism: Picea abies; assembly: GCA_900067695.1. Classification (NCBI taxonomy): domain Eukaryota; kingdom Viridiplantae; phylum Streptophyta; class Pinopsida; order Pinales; family Pinaceae; genus Picea; species Picea abies. The sequence continues at coordinate 12,804 of CBVK0100189477.1, read as the reverse complement.
GTCTGTATGGTGTGGTGATAACTAGTTTGGCCCCTTCCTCTAGCTCAATAATGTGCTCAAACCCCCTATCTGGTGGTACCCCTGGAGGAATAGGCCCAAACACCTTGTGGTGCCTGTCAAGGATTTCTTTGATCTCTGGAGTGTAGTGAACCTTGCCTTGTTCATCCACGCATGTCACAATCCTGCATTCCACTGTGTATACTATCTTGTCCCTCCGGAAGATGGACTCCATCCTCTTGGCCATGACTACCTTTGTAGCATTCCCTGTCATACCCCTCAATACTACCTTTCGTCCACCTTCCTTTGTGAATGACATTTCCATCATTTTGTAATTGGTGGTGATAGGCCCCAATGTGCTGAGCCACTGAACCCCTAGGATGATGTTGGTGTCCGGAAGGTCCATGACATAGACATCCTATATCAGATCATGCCTACCCAAGGTAAGCTTCATGCCTGGAATATATCTGTCGCAGGGTATAGTGCTTCCTCCTGCAACCTCCACATTGAATCCTTCAAATTCTACTGTAGGTATGTGCCTCCTCTTCAATAATGCTGCATCAATGAAGTTGTGGGAAGCTCCTCCATCAATCAAGACCGAAACTTTTTAACCCTGCAAGACCCCTCTCATTCAGAAGGTGTTATACTTGTGTACCCCACTGATAGATGCCAAGGTGGCCATACTATCCTGTCCCGTGGTTTGTTCCTCCTCTACGGCCTCAGTGGTTTCTACCTTGTTCTGTATCTGGCCAATCTCATCTTCCTCTTTGTTGTCTGAAGTGACCTCAATGTAGTGCACCTGACCACGTCCCATGCACTTGTGTGATGGGTTCCATGATTCCTTGCATGTGAAGCAGAGTTGCTTCCTCCTAAGTTCTCTTCTAGTGTTGTCATCTATTCTTCCACGACCTCTGTCAAAACCCTTAGGGTCACGTCCTCCCTGGTTTATTGGAGGACTTTGATCTCTTCCACCATTGTTGAGAGGTGGTCTGGGCATGAATTTAGGTTTAGCAGCTAGACCCAAATCCCTCGTCTTCCAAATGGCCTCTTGTAGGCTGGTAGGCTTGAAGGCCTTTACCCAACCCTTCAAAGGTTCCATCAACCCTTCTATGAAAAGCATCATGAGCCTGGTCGGGGGCATATCTTGTACCATAACTGCAAGCCTCTGGAATTCATCAATATATAATTCAGCTGTACTTGTTTTATTGAGTTGGGTGAACTCCCGGAAATGCAGCTCAGGATCTCCTTGATCAAACCTATCAATGAGCCTCTGAGTGAATTCTGTATAGGACATTATCTGATTGTGGCCGAATGTGGTGATTCCTTGATACCACCAATCGTGATCCTTTCCATCCAAATACATAGTGGAAAACTTGATGGCCTCTATCTCCTTCATGGGGTTGAGCTGTAAATAGGTATCCAGCTTCTGTACCCAAGATTGTGCTGTCATCTTGGTCATAGTATCAAAGTATGGAATTTCTATCTTCCCTGTTCTATGTTCAAACTCAAAACTACCCCTGTGGTTTGTCCTAGGTTGATTTCTGAACCTGATGAGGGAATACTGATCTAGGGACATTTGTCTTTGGACCTTCATATCCAAACTGTAGTATTCTTTGGCACTCCTTTCCATTTGTTCCACAAATTCTTCTACATGTTCCTGTTGCCCTTGCTCATCTGTGAATGTGGGCATGTAAGGTCTAGGGTTAGCTCTGCAAACCTGAATTTTGACCAAGATGATCATCTGTGAACGCAGGTATGTATCGTCTCTGATTGACCCTACTACCCATCTGACCCTGGGACGTGTCTCCATCCAAAATTCCTTCGGATCTAACTACTTTCTCTGGATTATATCTGATCTCCTCGTGGATTTCCCTGGATTCACCAGCCTCCTTGTTCTCGTACGTATCTAGGTTCCTCCCTTGATGAGTCACTTGCGTTAGAAGTTCATTTAGCTTGGATTGATTCTTGTTCATTATCTACAGGTTTTCATCAACCCTCTTCAAAGTTTCAGAGAGTTCGACTTGTCCCCTTCTGCTGGTTTCATGGTACTCATCCATGTGTCGGACCAATGTGCTTTCCGTACGATTGACAGATTGTTGGAACTTGTCAAATTCTACTGCTATGCGAGCCAAGACTAGAGACTCATGTTCATCCCATGATCCTTCCATTTTGGCCTCTATTTCACTGCTCGATTTCATCCTTCTACCCATGAGAGCACCACTGTACCTCTGTATGCGCTGATCCTTCCACAGGTTTGGGGGGATCGAAGCTCTGATACCACTGTAATGATTCCAAGCCCAATTCTGGCTTGGAATCACTAACTACCACTGGTTTGTCGATGTGCAGGTGTTTATTGAGTTATTAAGTGCATACAAGATTCATTCAACACATGAAGATCATCATGCATTCAAAATATAGAAGCATAAGCAAAGATCTGACCCTTTTATTATAAGCAATGTAGGATCAATACAATAGATGGCCGATCTGGCATAAACCTCAAATGGCCGTACAAACAACAGATATGAGATGCTACAAAATGCTCCCGACAATACAAAAGAAGCCTCTAAAGGTTGGATAAGTAATGAATACCAGTACCAAGCAGATCTGAATGTCAAACCCTCCAACTAGAGAGTGCCATGCTCCAAGTGGGGACTGAAGCCCTCAATAATTCGTCCATGATGGAAGAATTATCCAAATGAGCCCAAACTTGGTCAAGTAATAGATCAGGGTAGTGGGATCCTCCTCCTGAAGTTTCAAGCCCAACGTCCAAGGAAAACCTCTCCAACTGTGAAATCTTCTAAGAGAGTTGCGCCCTCCTAAATGGCTAAATCGAACCCTCCTCAAGGGTATGGTGTGCCCTTGCTAGAAATTCCCCAACAATACGACCCTACTATCTTCTGAAGCTCTAGAAGGGAGTATGCTGATAATAGAATGGTGTGGAGGAATATTTCATCCCCGAGACCAAGCTGTGGAAGAAGGTGAGTGGATATTTCACCACTGAGTTGCTCACAAGGGTTTGTAAAACAAACCCCAAAACTGAATGATCAAGAGCACTAACAAGAAATATACCAAAATCCGAATGCCTCATAGGTGCGCCCCAACCTCTTACTTATACTTTTCCCTTCTGATTCTCTATTGAGTTAGGTTAACTCCTAGGGTTAACTTCTATTCTTTTGTTGAGTTATCTTTTACTCCTTTTATCCTTTTCCTTTCTCAAGTCAACTGGGATGCCCAGGCCACTGAGTCTCCTCATCACCTCTCTAAGAGGTGGGTGACATTACATACACAAACACTTTCATCTTAGACAAAAGCTTTACCAAAATGTCTGCTTATCTGCTCATCTGTGGAGATATGTATTGGAGAAACACTTTCTGCTTTTTGGACTTCATCACCGAGAATGTAATTCTTGATCTCAAATGTACTTCATTTTTTCTGGAAGACTAGTTTTCTATGAAGGCTTCATATAGCTCTGATAAATAAAGTATATCATTGTTGGATTCCTCTTTGTTTCCTGCTAGCTCACAACATCCTGGCAAGGGTCAAACTGGAACATATGAAATTTTGTCATGGATTAACGATCCATCATCTTGAGCTTCTGAATAACCATACTAATAAAATATCTCTGTTATAGAAAGTTTTACACCACGCTTCTACTGTGCATTGGAGGCTCTCTACCAAGTTGTCTTCTTTCATATGCATACAAGTGTTTCTTTCCGGTATACCTCAAAGCCTTGAGGCTTCTCTTCATACTCTCTTTGTTCAATTTCTCTGAAGAATAGTCTTTGCATTCATCTGATGTAAACTCCAACCCATGGATGTTGTAGATGATATAATGGCTCATGTAGAGGTATGTTTGGTTTATTGGAACAAGCAATCATCATAGTCTTCTCCCTCCATCCGGGAGAACCTCTAGTTTCAGATATCGCAATGATTACATTCATAAGTATTCCATACACTGTTCTTCATCACAACTTTCATTTCCTCTGCTTGATTGCTTTTAGTAAGTTCAGGTTAGGCTGATAGTTTTGTGATTCTCGATACAATGACTGGTTATTCTATCTTTTATTTCTCTTTTGGAATATTCATGTTCTTCCTTATGTTTTTCTTTAGCTCTTAGGTCCATGGATTTTTCTATATATTCCACGCCATAAAGATTCCAACTTCTTCCTTTCATCATAGGATTATGGATGTGGATGGACAACCAGGGATACTTTAAGGATTCTTTTCAAAGACTTCTTCTAAGGTCACACTGAACACATGTTGCTTTTTCATGGTTGCTTCCATGGATAGATACTTCATCATCTTCAATGGATCATATGATTTATGTTTATCTCCCTCCTAATCCTTGCTTCATGCATGAATGCATTCTCTTCTTTTGGAAATATATAATCGACTCTCTCCATCTAGGAGAGTCCACGCTTCTGTCTACATCATTATTGCCTTCTGCAAAGTGTCATAAATCTTTTTCCAATTTCTTCTTGATTGCTGATTTGATCTTATCTTGCAGCTGTTACTTATGTAATAACTTCCACATTACTTGTTTTATGTACTTCATCCTTTCATGTGTATTGTCTATCTTGTAGTCATAATGATAGCAATCCTTATCTTGTTGTTCTTCCATAGGTATAGTTATTCTTGGAACATATTATGTTGTAAGAGATAGATATACAAGATATGTATAGAGACTATGCAAATAATATATGTACAAGAACTATGAAGAATATTGTTACCTTGTCTTCAGAGGAAGAAGTCTTCTTTATCTTGCTTGGTCTTCCTTGAGGGTTTCCTTTATTTAGCAACTGATGCTTCATGTGTCTCCTTAATTTTCCTTAGCTCGGGACAATGATTCTTGTAGTGACCATATTTTCAATAGCTGAAGCATTGTATTTCTAACATATCCTTCTTTTGATTTGGCTTCTTTTCAAACGTTCTTTTGTTCTTGGAATTCTTGAATCTTACTGTGAAGGCTTGATCATCATATTTATTTTGAGGTTTCTCTTTTGCACTGATCCTTGATTCTTCTTGAGCACATCAAGTCCAAAGTTATTCAAATGTAGGATACTCCTTCCTTGTGTTCATGCTTGTGGCAAATGCATCCCATGTCTTGGGAAGACCATTGAGTACTATGTTTACCAATTCCTTCTCTAAAATTATCTCTTAGATAGCTTGTAGTTGATATCTTAACTGAGAGATTCTCACAAAGTATGATGTTATGCTGTCATCATCATTCATCTTCATGTCACAGAGCTCATTCTTTAGAATCATTACTTGTTGAATGTTTCTGACTGAGAAGAGGTTTGTTAGGGCATCATACATTTTCTTTGATGAGTCAAGATAGGAGATGTAGGGTATCAAGTGGTATTTAATAGAGTCCACTATGATACCTATGGCATTGATGTCACCGTCTTTGAACTTTTCCATAACTGCAACGTTACACGGTTCTTTCTCTGTTCCTTCTTCAAACTCTGGTTCCACGATCTTTCCTTTCACGATATCCAACACTTTATTTTTGGCAAGGATGAGTTCAATCCTTATCTTCCATGCTATGAAGTTAGAAGCTCCATCTAACTTGTTTTCTGACTTCATATAGTAGTTCATGGCTTCTTTGACTTGGTCAACCCTAGATTTGACCAAAAACTCAACCTTTACATCTTGGCTTGCTGAGAGTACTAGGAGATGCACTAGGCTAGGGCACATTGGTCTATCTGGAAATTAGGTCAATCCCTTCACTTAATGTGCCTGAACGAAAGGATTAGGGTTTCTGCAACTCCACCTGCTAGTAACCCTAGCAACAATACTTTTGTGATTGCTCCTACTAGAAACACTAGCGAAAATTATTTCAACGAGCTTAGTATCCTTATGGCTATGCTCCCTTCCAGTGGTTATACTAAATGAAGGAGGCGTGGTCCCATAAACTTTTAGAATATGCTCGTTTTACCATAGACAATATCACTATTGTCACCCAACCATAGGCCGAAGCCACCGTCTGAGCACCTTAACCTTGACAGAGAATCATTCCGGAAGCAAACCCTAGGATATATAGACAACCAAAGGGTATCACACCTTTCTCCAAGGATAGCGCACCAAACAAGAGCTTATCAGATAGTCTAAACCATAACCAATATATATTCCAAGCCAAACCGAAATATGCTAGCTGCAATAGTTGCAACGACAACTCTCGTCCAAACTTGTGCACAAAATTTCCCAAATGTAGTGCGCACAAGTGTGATATGTAGTTCTCAGAATGCTTGCTAGAATGAAGACTGGCCTCCTGTATTTATACTAAATCTGGCAGGCTGCCTGGGCCGACTTCTCATTCTCGGTACTAATTCTTTAGTATATATTATTACCTTTAGTCGGCTTCTTCTCTTGGAGACTAATAACCTAATACAAGTGATTCCCTTGAGCCGAATTGTCTTATAGGGTTATTAACCAATAAATTAGGGTTTCTTCTTGCTTCCTGGAATATTCTATTCTCATCAGGTTTACACGTGAACGTAAATACCTCCTGCAGCTACCATAATATCAACACTTGTGAGGTTGTTATTTAGTCCTTTCATTTTCTTTTCATTATATCAAAAATAAAAAAATATTTGCTTACTTGCATTATACTTATGACATTTTCACTTTTGATTACTTTGCATTGATTTTGACGCATTTGGAAATATTGCACTTCATTTAAATTGTAGAGATTGCATTGGAAAAATTGCATTTAGAAGCATACCATCTCTTTGAAATTCAAGACTAGTACTTAACAATGTTTTTATCTTTGCTTCTTTTTATATGCAAAGTCGTAATACCATCAGTTTCACGATCACACCTCTTAATTAAGAATAATCCATTAAAATTAACACCGATTAATTAAAATTGATTAGAAACAATTTTATTTTTCAAGGTACATAAACAAGTATAGGACCTAGGGATTTATACTAAGATTTTGTGAGTAAACTTCTCCAAGGCTATAAAACATAACATATACATTTGAACAAGGAGTGGTGAAACCCATTGTGTAATCAGTGACGTCAGGAGGCTCCACTCACACCAGAGTTAAGCATGAGTTTGTGTAAAGTTGGTTGCAGAGATAACCCTCTAATACCTTCCTAGTGTCAGAGATATTTCTGGGGTTCTATTAGTATCTAAGAGTCTTGCTAGTACCTTTACCTCTACGAGAGGTGGTGCTTTTGATATTTTTGGATTTGATACCCTGCCCATATGGTGGACCAGACTTGTGACTAATCGCCTGCGCATTGGTTATATCGTGGTGACTCTAGTTGCTTGACATAGGTAGCCACATAGGTTACTTGCATGGGTTATTCTGTATGTACCCTGAGTCAAATAAGGGTTGGAAAACACACAACCTTTATGGAGGATTACCTCTATAGGGGGATTTGACTGACTACGTTGTGAAGCCTACGAGGGTCCTTATAACTGATTCTGACACTTCCACTCTATTGTTGCAGAGTATCAAGCCCCTCTTGGGCAAGGCATACCTACTTTAGTTTGAGAGGTCCTTTTCAACCATTATATCTTGTTTCTTTGCATTGGATTTTAGATTTATTTAGGTGTGTTCTATTTGATTATTAATTAGCTTTAGGATTTTGTATTTCATTGTGAAATTTGACTGCTATGGTTGGTGGAGCACTCGTGACTCAATTAGTTAGCGCTACCCCGCCCATGGTCTCTGGTCAGTCCATGGGGAAAAATCGTTTTGTATTTTCGAGTGGTACGACAAATTACAATCCTCATCTAATGCCTTGGGCCTCTAATCCTTTCTCTTTTGGTATGCCAGACATGACTTTGCACTTGTCATCCTCTATCTCATCATCTTATGTGAATCCTAGTTTTGGGTCTGGAGGCACACTACCTCCTTATTCTACTTTTTTGTTTGGTGGGGGTCATATCCCTCAACCAAATCCCATGGTAGGAGGTTGGGATCCTCCTTCCTTTGGACCTGATCCTATCTTCACTTTTCCAAGAGAAAGTGCTCAAATGGGTGATCCTTCTACTTCTTACATCCCATCCATCTATCCTTCTTTCGCTATGCTGGTTCCTACGAACACTTTTCTCATGGATAACCTTCCTCTAACCTCTAGTGTGTCATCCGAGGGGAGTCAATTTTATAGTATGGGCAGCCCCTTGCATGAATTTCCTTCGCATGGGGGCAACATATATCCTCACATGAGTAACCCATGTCACATCGCTTTCTCCTCGCAAGTGACTTCCTCAGTGATGATGCCCTTACAACCATTTATGAATCAGTTGGGAAGAGGATACTATCCTATCGAGTAGGACCATGGTGTATACCAGAACACTTCATGACCTGCAATCTCTAAAAATTGGTCTTCCCCAGGACCATGGTCTTTGATGCCATAACCAACCGCTGCAAGTCATGTTAGAAGCACAAGTACAGAAAATGTGAGTCATACTGACATTAAGTCACCAACCTATGCAAGTCATGTTGGAGACCTGTCATATACCTCTACAAGTCATGTTGGAGACTTGAAACCAACATATACTAGTCATGTTGGAGACCTCTCACTGGCCTCTACGAGTCATGCCGGGGACAAGCAACCAACCACTACATATCATGCTGGGGGAACAATCCTAGACACTGCTAGTCACACTGGAAAAACATCACCAACCTATGCAATTCATGTTCGATATCAACTAATATCATCTGCAATTCATGCTGGGAGCATGTCATTGACCACTGCAAGTCATGATGTGGGCATTCATACGATTGAGAAGATTAGAAGTATAGGACGTAAGCCTAAGTTACTTTGTAGACTTTACAAAGGAGGTCACCTAACACGGTTGTGCCTTCTACTATTGTGGTATGAGAAGTGTGGTCCTTGTCTAGTGGCCATTCAAGTTCTAAGTCAACTTTGGTTTCCCGACATTCTAATCTGTCTTGGGTTGATACACCTATTGTGCTGATACAATATTCGACCAACACCACTCTTGTTTTGGGGGATGATGCATCTCTTGACCATGTTGTCTTACATCGTGTTCAACCAACGGTCATGCCAATGCAACATTAATCCGACACCACTCCTGGTATGGGTAGTGATGTTCCTCTTGACAATGTTGTCTCACGTCTTATTCAACTAATGGTTGAAGAAGTGGTCATGTTGATGAAATCTTCGGTTGATCCCACTCTTCCCTTGGAGAGTGACAAGTCTAAAGAAATGACATTGCCGATGAAATCTTCGGTCAATCCCACTATTCTTTTGTGGGGTGATGCATCTTTCGACCATGTCCTTAGAATTTATAGTTCTATACCTTATGAACAAGGGAGCTTTCCACTCTCTTTGAATATTCTCCCTCCAAGTCCTAGGATGGTTTCCTTTGATTGGAATGATCTTGTAGAGCCTCACCTTCCTTCTTCTGCACCCTTCTAGATAAGGGGTGTTCATCGATGTATTGAGTATGAAGGATCATCTGCAAGTATTTTATCCTCCTCGACTTGGGAAGCTTTGGGTTTTCCCAATATTATGTCAACTACTAGTGAGTTGCTGGATTTTGATAAAATACCTGCATGGGTGTCCTGGACTCCCCCGTGATATGCTACTTAGAATAACATCCGAGAGTCTTAGTTAATCTCTTTTTAGACTCCAAAAAATGAAAATATTTTTGAGTGAACTTGTCTCTCTCACATTCGTTAAATGGTTTTGAAAGGATGTCTATTTGGCATAAGTTGAACCCTTTTCCAGACCAAGCAGACTAATTACGAAAAAGAAATACTCTAGTCACCATTGGCTAGAAGATTTCTCATAGGTATTGTTTTATACTTTTTTGGGCCTAGGGGACTAAATATACGAAAAATGAGATTTTTGAGTTAAGTTGTAATCACATTCCATCATCCTACTTGCATTATTGAGCCTATTGTTGGTTCCCAATTTCTCATTATAAGCCTCTTTCCTCCATAATTTGCATCACTAGCCAAGCAGTGCCTTCCATATATCCTTTGCAGCTTGACGCCCTTTACCCTTAGAGGAAACACCCCCATGAGTGTCCATGCTCCGCATGCACTTCCTTTTATTGGGCATAGGTATGTTCCACTGCTTGTAACTAGTTGCTTACTCATGACACTCATTTCATCTCCTATATCATAACATTTCTTTGCCTATGAAAAAAAAAAAACGGGTGGGAAAATAATATTATCTCGTATCGGAAACAATCGTGTCTCCTTTGAATAAAGAACAAACTTTTGTGTCCATTTTCATCCAAATTTTGGGTTTAGCATGACCTTAGGAATCTGATCTCATTACTTAAAGTTTACTCCTCTGACTAGTTATTATTCCAGTCCCTATGGAGAGTTTGTTGTTGCATCCCGCGTCACAAAATTTTATCAATGATCATTATCAAGTCTATGCTGCCTGAGTTATCCATATGTCTCATGCTCTTGTTCAAAGGAAGTTTAAAATCCAGTGTCGACCATTTCTCAGAACTCTTGACTTTGCATGTCGGCCATACCCTTAGTGTATCTCATAATCACATGAAGTTGTTGTTCTACCTTGCAACTTGGGCCTACTTTCATCATGGGTAGGTAACCTTGAACCCAATAGATGACATTTCATCATTGGTCACTGAATGGGGGGTTTCCCTTGTGTTCGACGACAATAAATATATTTACACATTGGGATTCATGTAGTTTCTTGGATTCCATTATCCCTATTGGTGGTTTCCTCTCCTTTGTCGATATTTTTCCTTATTGAATGTTATTTAGAGGGTCTCTTTCATGCACTACTTGCATATGGTGCATGTAAGGGATGCACATGTTCGTTATTTTGTGAACATCCTATTCATTTGAGCTCCTCCTACTCATCAAGCTATATCTTTTTACCTCATGCTAGATGATGAGAGATGCTCTAATTCTCTCTTGTCAGTGGGTCTCCTTCCTTCAGATTTAACTCATCTATTCAGGAAACAAGACCTAGAGTCCTATGAGTATCTAGAGGCTTCCAGTCATCAGTGGCAGGTTCTCCCACCATCGACAATTGGGATATACTCACTGGCCAAGATTAGTACCAAATACCAAACCTTGATGATGAGATTCAAGGATCAGAACAATAGAAAGGTGATTTTGAGGGGCATATCTTCAAGAGAACCTAGGACAGTGTTGGAAAAGAGGATGGAGAGGATTTTTAGACATGGGTATGTGTCGTATACTGTATAATGTTCAATTACCATGAAGAAAGAATCAAATGGTAGACATAAGTATCAAATAGAGATTAGTACTCTACTGAGTCAGTATGAGACAATGCTTGGGATGATATCCCCAGGGAGACCACCCAACAAAGGATTTGAGAACATGATTGAGTTGGAGAAGGGTGCAACACCAGTGATCACAAAATCATACGGGTGTCCTAAGAGATTCAAGGATGAGATCGAAAAAGAAAAATCAAGGAATTTCTTGAGATGGGAAACATCGAGCCCATTACTAGTCCATTCGATTCGTCTATGGTATTGGTCATGAAGAAGGATGGTAAGTTGAGGATGTGCATAGACTACCATGCACTCAACAAGAAAACAATAAAAAATAGGTACTCCATTTCACGCATAGATGAGTTGATGGATGAATTACATGCGAAAATCTACTTCTCAAAGATAAATGTTTGCTTATGCTACCATCATATTATCATTAAAGAGAAAGACATTGAGAAGACATATTTCAGGTGCCACTTTGGGTATTTTTAGTTTTTGGTCATGCCATTTGGGTTGACCAATTCACCAACAACCTTCCATGTTGCATGAACCATATTTTTATGGTTAATTTGCAGAAGTTTCTTTTGGTCTTCTTTGATGACATCTTGATCTACTACAAGACTTGGGAAGAACACCTAAAGCACTTAGATGATGTACTGATCATCATGCAATATCAATCACTCTATGCCAAAGAATCCAAGTGTGAATTTTGTATGAGATAACGTTTTTACGTAGGCCACATCATAAAAAAGTAGGGGGGTCTAGGTACACCAAGAGAATATCAGGGCCATTTTGTATTGGCCAACACCCAGGAACATCACAGATTTGAAAGGGTTCTTAAGGTTATGCAATTACTACATGATATTTGTGAAGGGGTTTTCACAGTTGGGGGCACCACTCACAGATTTGACCAAGAAGGGTGCTTTCAATTGGATGGAAGAATCACAATTTTTTTTTGAAAATATGAAGGAAGTAATGAGCACTTGTCCAATCTTGGCGCTTCCTGACTTGACCTAGCCATTTGTATTAGAATGTGATGCATCAGGGGAGGGAATTGGAGCAACATTGATGCAGGAAGCCACCCTATAGTCTTCGAGAGTAGAAATATCAAAGAGACATAAAGGGTATATTCCATATACGACAAGGAAATTCTAGATATCATGCACATCTTAACCAATATCAGACAATATTTAGTGGGCAATAGGTTTATGGTAAAAGAAGATCATAATAGATTAAAGTATTTCCTGGAACAAAAATACCTTAGTGAAAGACAACATAAATTGGTAATGAAGGTACAAGCCTTTGACTTTGACATTGAATATGTGAAAGGAAAAATAATGTCATCATAGATGTCTTATCCATAAGACCAACAATTTTCTCATTGATGAATATATCTACATACTAGAAGGCTCATTTATTAGTGGAGTACTCAAAAAAAAAATTTGTCTGTGGGGTATTGGACGAGAACATTGTGGATGATAGGTACTGTTAAGGTCCTAACCCGCACATAGGTAGATCAATGTATTCAGGTGTAATAAAGGTAAATATTAATAAGACCTTTCAATAAAATAAAATAAGGCGGATGTAAGAAGACCTAAT
>CBVK0100189476.1:0-13911 GCA_900067695.1 Picea abies | reverse complement strand
CATGGTTGAGACAAGTAGTTAATGGGTTGGCGCACATACATGAGGTGTATAGTTGATGATGTTGGTACATATTGATGAGTCATAGTTGATAAGTAGTTGACACATTATTGGTAAATACTTGGTACATGGTTGTATGCACTTGTTTATGGTACAGGTTTATTACAGGTTGAGGTACAGGTTGATGCATGGTTGATGAATGGTTCAGATTTATTGGTACAGGTTTACAATGGTATATCTCACAGTGATAGTGTGACAGTGGTTCCATCATTCTACTTCTACTTTAGGGTGGTAGGACAGGGCAAGGACAAGTGGTTGTATCCACCTTTTGGTTGTAGTCGGAGAACATTGGGGGTTGTAGCCTACTTCTAGTCGTAGCTAGAGAATTGGGGAGTTGGAGCTTCCCTCAGGTTGTAGCCTGAGAAACTAAGGGGTTGGAGCCTCCTTCCAATTGTAGTTGGAAAACAAAGGAAGTTGGTGCTTCCAATGAATGTAATTCTTCAAGACATATAAGAAAAAGCATTCCGTGGTTTTCTCCCGATTTGGGTTTCCACGTAAAACATTGGTGTACTGTGTATGTGTGTGATTGTTTATTTCTTACTACTCATTATTGGATAATAATTCTACATTGATATAACATTTGAAGAAAAGGATTATAATTACGCTATTACTGATTCACCCCCCCCTCTCAGTAATCCAACAATTTCAACATAATAAACTTGAATAATTTTCTGTATGAATCCAAGATAAATTTTCTTTTCAATGTCGTGATGAAATTCAGCACTAACAATACAATCACAATTTCCCTTTCCTGTGTCATTTTCTTCCACTCTTAAATGACTACCATAGGCCCACATCCCACTAAAATAAGTAGCTAATATATTTGGAGGTCGTGAAAGATCAATTTTCTCGATTGTTATATCATGTCCTTCTTGTCATGCATCACTAATTGCATCAACAATCCAATCATCAAATTTTGGAAAAGAACCATATCCATATTCAAATCCTTAAGTGTACTCTTTCAATATGGACACATCCTTGTTTGAATATCTTCTCCATATTTTATACATAGAATACAGACATACAAGATAGTAAGAATTATAATAATTTAACTATTAAATGAAATTAAATAAATAAATTATCATGTAAATAATATTTCACCTGCACGACTTATCAAATGAGGATGTGTTTTGAAGAACATAGGCATGTATCACAGTTCTTTCCTCATTTGATATCTTGAAGCGATGTCCATTTCCTTCTAATACTTTGCCTGCAACTCTTTCATCTTCATCATCATCTATTGGGCGCAGGCCTATTTTGAGAAGAAAGGTTCTTTTGAGTGCAGGCACAGTTTTGGAAAAGGTTTATTTTTGGAAAGACCTAATTTTGGGAAGAAGACCTAATTTTGGAGCATGCACAATCGAAGGAAAGAAAGCAGCATGTAGAAAAAGAAGGAAAATAAACATGCAAGGGGAAAATCAATGTGGCATGCAGGTGATTATACCTAACCATGTTAGGGTTAGGGTTTTGGATAATGATTGTAACGACTATAAGCCTAAAAACTAGTATAAATAAGGGACTAGGAGGTCTAGGTCAGGGTTATGTTGATTATTACTTGAATTATTGGTAAAGTTCAATGTTTTAAGTTTGAGGTTGATATAGAAGAGTCAAGTAGGTCAGATTTTAAGGGTTAGATCACAGGATAAGGATCCTAGTGTGATCTAGTCCGCCTCATAGAAGGTCTTAAACCTATTCGTGATTGTAAGAATAAAGATGTAATGCACGTAATGCTATATCTTGCAGCAAACCTAATAAAATAGTAGAGAATTCATAGCTTTATGGACGTATCATAGGAGGGGGTGAACCATGGTAAAAAATGTGTTATGTGTGACGTGTAGTGAATGTTTACCCTTCTGTCTATGATTGCTCATGTTTAATTCTTGTTAACGATTTATTTGCAAATAAATGTTTAGTTGAATATGTTTAAATGCATGCATGGCTTAAGAGATGAATAAACTCTAAGAATAATGAATGGATAGTATGATCAATGCATGAAGAAGGTAAAATCTTATCCCAGATCCTCACTCATTCCTAGACTGCAAGAACTTGAGTATTGCAGTCTCCCATAAAGCTATCTTGGGTGAGACTGTGTAGTGCACTTTATGTATTGTGTTGCCTTCTAGTTTACTAGGAGGGTCGATAGTTTTAGAGGATTTTTTTGGAAACCTATTAAGATCAGAGCTTGGGTCAATCCTAGAAGAAGAAGAGAGATTAAACCCAACAAATGGTTATGTTATCGGTTGGAACTGCATGGGATTGAGTGAGCGAGATCCATGGAAGAATCGCACAAAGAATGAAAGTATATAAGGGAATGGTCATGCCATGAAATCCAACGAAGGTGGAGATTGAAATATGGTTGAAAATAAAAGAGCTTGAGTTTGCATCGAAAGATAACATAATCCCTAAATTAACACCACACAAATATCTTGATAAGTATATGTTTAGCGACTTGCATGAGGTATTTTTATGTGATTTCCCACATGTGTTGCAGGAGTGGATATTGAGGTTAAAATACAACCACCCTACAAACCATATTAGACAAATGGAGTGGAATCCTATGGATATAGCACAGTTACAATAATTTAACAACAAATTCATGCACGTAGTAGATTTCTAGTTAGACAATATTGTTTCAAGTTTTATCATAGAATTTGCAATAGATACCGCGAAGTCTTATAGTGAAGCAGAGCAAGAGTTTCTAAAAGGACCCAGAGGTAGGTATATTGGATCATTGTACACTTCAATCAAAATTTATTGTATAACAACGATGTGATGACCATGGAATTAGACAGCTAAACTTCCTTGTGTGCATGGGGGAAGGGGGGAAGCACTGAAAAGAGGAGGATAAATGAAGGAAGAGATGAATAAGGGAAAAAAGAAGGAGGTCGTGGACCCAATCATGATGAAGGAAAAACAGATAAAGTAGATAATTGAAACAACTGGAAAGGTGTGCAATGGATAACCCTACAAATATAAGATGAATAATAATAAGAAGAGAATCATAGATGATAAAGAGGGCTTGGCAAGTGATGAGGAAGAGGTACAGGATCTTTGGGATGTGGAGAATATTGAGGAAATTATGCATGCAACTTATGAAAGGAAAAAAGGCAGTCCAAGGGTAGGAAAAGAAGGCAGAACTCCAATCCAGTTGCATGTTAGTGTGGAACCCATAACCCCATGTATGACTAGTACACCAAAAAGAACATCGGCATCAAGAAAATCGAATTTTAGTAGTAAGGGAACGATGGGAAAAAGATCCAGTCAAGGATCATCAACTAGGGGATCCAGTTAAGGAAGAATTATTCAAATCTCTACATCGTGTGGAGGTAGTAGTTCAACACAGTTCAATATGCCAGGACACGATCCCACCATCAGGTTACCAGCATTTCAGGGAGAGGCATTAGAGGAACTTGAAAATCATTTATTTAGTTGTGAGAAGATCTGGAAAGAAAAGAAGATCACAGATGAGGATACAAAACTTGTGCAGATAGCTATCATGCTAAGAGACCATGCACTAGACTGGTATATAAGCCTAGATGTAAAGAGTCCACCAAGAGAAACAAGGACCATTGTAGATGTGAAAAGACTACTAATCAATGAATTTCATAAGCCAAGCTTAGAGGATCAGTATATGAATGAAATGATTGAAATCGGGCAAAAACGAGGTGAGTCTATTTTGGAAATAGATCAGAGGTTTAAACGCTTGAAAGGTAAGTTGAATTATGCAATTACTGAAATGCAACATAGGTACTTATTTGTGAAATCTCTGCTACCACATTTGAAATACCCTTTAATACAACAGAAGTTCCAAAATCAGGCAGAGAATCTGCAGGAAGCCTTACAACTGGAAGAAAACCAGTATCAAAAGACAAATCCAACAATAGAATATCTGAAGGAGGATGTTAAGAACATCACATTTCAACTGAACTAGAATAAGGGAAAAGAGAAAAGAGAAGTTGGTTGGTGTACCATATGTAGGACAAAGGTACACCACAAGAATGAATGTCCAACTTTCATGCAGTACATGGAAATAGGAGTACCAAACCCTTTTCCAATAAGAGGACCATGGTGCGAGATTTGTAAGACACATGGGAATTATCCATATCATTTCCCGATGATGCAGAAGTACCAGACAATACCCAAGAGTTCATACTGAATTTTTTGCAAGTCAGTGGGTCATGATGATAAAGATTGTAGGATAATGGACCTGATGAGGGAAATATCTTCATATACTTATAGGGTGCAATTATAAATGATGACAAGGAAAGTTTCACCTCAATTCAACCAGGAACCACCTCCATATAACAATGTACAACATAAGTATAACATTATGCAACAATAATACAACACTGCACAACCATAGTATAACCCTGGGCAGTATAATCAGGTACCACAGTACAATGCACTATGAGGAGATCAAGTTGTATACAGAGGTGGAGGAAGAGGTAGAGGAGGATTTGGATGAGGAAGAGGTCTGGTAGTGTTCCACAACTGCCAATAGCTGGGACATTATGCAAGGGAATGTCTGCTTCCACCATTGACATGCATGTATTATCACACAACATACTATGATACATAAGATTGCACAACACTCTTGTGGAAGATCAATGAAAAGAGGAACCAGAACAATCAGAATGTACAATGGATTTCTGTAGAAGCCAGAGATGATGGAATAAACATCAACATATTCACGTGCAAATGAGCTAAGACAATATTTGATGTAGTAAGACAAGATCCAATGCAACACCAATGGGTGAAGAAGAATACTGAACCACAGAAGCAGTTTGATGCGTGAAAAGAAAGGGAAACATTCAAGGAGGAAAGACATGAGTTTCTCAAGCAGAATGGTGTGTCTACATCAACCAAGCGACACATTCAGAATGCACCAATGTAGAAAATGACATCATCAATGGACCACACCAGTGAAGCACAACCTGTAGAGAAAGTAAGTAACATAACAAAAATTATGCAACCTTGTTTTAAGTTATTAAAGGATCCATCATCTCTCAAAATATTACAAAATATGATAGAAATATGTAACACAGGGGTAGAAGGGAAATTAGAGCAGAAAACAGTCAATCGCCTCTATACAAGAAGGAGGACAAGTAGGGATGTCAGACTGAATGCTAACATTGGGGATTTCAATATGGGGGATATTATATTGGACTTAGGCTTCGAAGTAAATGTTTTAGCTAAGAAGACATGGAAATGTATGGGAGATCCCACATTAGGCTATTCACCTGTCTAGCTGAAATTAGGAAACCAACACAGATTTTTACCAATTGGAAGGGTTAAAGGGGTGACCATAGATTTGGATGGAGTGCGCACTAAGGTAGAATTTGAAGTAATAGAAATAGTAGATGGCACAACACCTTATCCAACATTGCTTGGATTGGATTGAGAATTTGATAACCATGCCATAATCATCTTGAAGATAAGGAAGATGACATTCAAATCAGGAGAATATAGATTCATTGAGCCATTAGATCCATCAGAAGGAGAAAGGTTTGTAAAACCCATTTGCTTAGATATAGAGGAAATAAACCAGTTGTACAGAACCACCGCATGCAAAGAAGATTATGTTAACCTAACTGCAGATGGGGTACTCAACTAGAGAAGCATCACATCATGTGCTTCTAACTCAGATACAGGCTTGGAGAATTGGAAACAACGATTACATGAAGTTTCCACAAGAAGGTGCATAGAATAGATCGCACAGTAAGATGGGTTGGTACAAAGATAAGAGAACCTCCCAGTTTTCATGGGGTAAATGAATTAGAGGAATTTATAAATAAATATGAAGATGAAGTATTGGAAAATCAGAGACTCTTAGCCCTAGATATTTCACTCAAGGAAACACCTACCAGATGGTGGGGTGCGCACAAAGAAAAAATTCAGGACTGGTACCAATGTAAATGATTACTACGCATTAGATTCAGTATAGAGAATGGGAGCAATAAAATGAATAGGTATAATGGACAAGGAAAACTTGTAGAACACTTGGAGAAGTGCATAACAAAATGGAGGATGACACCACCAGAAGAATGGACTCATCACTTCATCCACACACTGGAAGGAATACCATAGATCTGGTATGTAGATAAAGAGATGCATAGAGGCAACACCAAATGGACAACATTACAGTAGAACTTTGTAGTAACCTTCTCATTTGAACATGAGAACCCCAACATGGATTCAACACTCAATAAGATAAGAGGTGTGATATTTATTGATGCACCAGAGGTTGAAATCATGATAGAATATGAACAACAAAATAGACAGACATTCAAAGAACTAATGTCATGATATCATGTGGAAGAAGAAGCACCAGATGAAGACAACCCGTGCAACATTCAAATTACAAAAAATTAAGGAGAAAGAGAGGTGGAAGGTCCATCTCTAGAGTCAGAAGTATTTGTTGCACCAATCAAAGTGAAGAAAGTCAACATTGGGACAACTGACAATCCCAAAATGGCAAGTATTGGAGACTATTGGGATGAACAAACAGTAGAAAGAATAACAGAGTTATTGCATGAATATAGTGACATGTTCCCAATGACCTTTACATAAATGAAAGGCATAGCAGGAGAGTTAGGAGAGATGAAAATACCTCTCAAACCTGAGGCAAGACATGTCAGATAGAGACCTTACATATTGAATCCAATATATAAGTAGAAAGTGAAAGAAGAAATTGACAAAATGTTGGAAGTTGGTATCATAGAAACAGTAGAGGAATCTAAATGGATAAGTCCTATGGTAGTCCAAGAAAAGAAACAAGGGGGGATAAGAATTTGTGTAGATATGAGGAAATTGAATGATGCTTTCCTACATGACCCTTTTCCTACCCATTTTACAGATGAATTCCTAGAGAATGTGGTAGTCCAAGAAGCATATTCATTTACAGATGGATTCTCAAGATACCATCAGATCAAAATAGCTCTAGAAGACAGGTATAAGAATACTTTTTCTATAGAATGGGGATCGTATCAATATACAGTCGTGCGATTTGGGCTGAAGAATGCACCAGCCATATTTTCAAGAGTATTCATAGCTTCTTTTAAGGAATTCATACATCATTTTTTAGAAGTATATGTGGATGAATGGATTGTATATAGTTTGTTAAAGGACCATGTAGAATTAATAAGACTCATGTTGGAAAGATGCAGGAAGTGTCAGATATCATTGAATATTAAGAAGTGTATTTTTGGGACACCTTTTGGAATATTGTTGGGACATATAGTGTGTGAACAAGGCTTTCTAGTATATCATGATAATATTGTAGTCATTGTAAACTTACCACCACCAAAATCAGTGCATCAGTTGAGAGAAACACTGGGACATATAGGCTATTATAGAAAATTTATAAAAGGGTATGCGTAGATTACTGCGCCAATGGAAAAATTGCTAAAGAAGGATATAAGATTTTAGTGGAATGAGGACTGTCAACAAGGGTTGGACACCTTAAAATAAAAAAATGGTCAAAGCACCTATCCTAGTATTCCCATATTGGGAAAATACATTTAATGTGCATGTAGATGCATCAACCATAGCACTTGGATCAATTTTGGAGCAATCAGGAGAAGGGGATTTGACCATCCTATAGCATTTGCAAGCATAAAATTGTCAGAATCAGAGAATAAATACAATACCATAGAAAGAGAAGGCCTATCCATGGTATATGAACTTCAGAAGTTTAGGCACTACTTACTGGGCAAACACTTTAAGATGTTCATGGATCATTTTCCCCTCAAATGATTAGTCAATAAACCCGTGTTGGGGGGGAGGATCTGTAGATAGCTATTTTTATTTCAATAATTTTATTTCGAAGTGATAGTCAAACCAGGGAAGTTGAATGCAGGACCTGATCACTTGGCAAGGGTAATGAATGGAGAGGAACCTACCAACTTGGAAGACAACTTCTTGGATGTGTAGTTATTTTCAGTACAAGCAGTTGATGAATATTGTGTTGATATTATTGAATACTTGAGTACAGAGATTGTGCCACAAGAGTTTAACATTGCGCAGAAGAAAAAATTGGTAGTCAAAGTTGAAAAATATCAACTTATTGGAGGAAACTTATATAATATGGGAGCATATAGCATTTTGAGAAGGTGTGTATAAGAACATGAAAGGCCTAGAATTTTAGCAGAAGCTCATGAGGGAATAGCTGGAGGAAACTATGCAAGAAAAGATAATATGTAGAAGGTATTGCATGCAATACTATGGTGGACAATAATTCATAGAGATGCCAAGGAATATTGCTATAAATATGATGTTTGTCAAAGGGTGGGAAAACCCAATAGAAGGGATGAGATGCCCCTAAGACCACCAGTAAATTTATAGGTATTTGAAAAATGGGAAATAAACTTTATTGGACCAATCAATCCACCTGCAAAAATATCATGAGGTAGATATATCATCACTACAACTGAATACTTAACAAGATGGGAAGAAGTAACACCAGTCACAAACTACAGTGCAGAGGCAACATCACACTTATTGTTTGAGCAAGTGATCACCAGATTTGGATGTCCAAGGATTTTGATGAGTGACCAAGGAACTCACTTTATCAATAGTACTATCAAGGCTATGATTGAGGAGTTTGAATTTTATCACCAAAAGAGTACACCATACCATCCTTAGGCAAATGGAACAGTAGAAGCCTTCAATAAGATCTTGGAGAATGCTTTGACTAAGATATACAATGTCAACGGGGATGATTGGGACTTGAAAATACCAGTAGTACTATGGGAATACATGAATACATGTAAGAAACTAATAGGACATACACCATTCAGGTTGGTGTATGGGAAAGAAGCGGTGGTGTCATTATAATTTCTAGTACCCAGTCTATGTGTAGTAGCAATTGCCAACATGACAGAAAGAGGCATAGTAAAGGAAAGATTAAATCAACTAATGGATATGGAAGAGGACAAGATTCTGGAAGGATTTCACCAAGAAGTGAAAAAATCAAGAGACAAATCCTAGCATGACATACATATCAAGAGGAATAGTTTCAAGGAAGGAGACCTAGCCTTTCTCTATGACAGTCAATTTTTCCAACATCTCGGTAAATTTAGAATGCATTGGTCAGGGCCATATGAAGTAAATACTATCACAGATCGGGGATTTGAGGAGCTAAATTATATGGTAGGAACAAAACTGAAAGGAATGATCAACGAAAGTCAACTGAAACTGTACAGGGACAGTCGACCCCCTAATGCTTAAAAGTTACAATGCAGTAAGAAAGGCATGTACATAGTATACTATAGTAAAGATTAGGACAAAAAAATGAGAAAAATAAATAAAAAGGAGAAAAAGAGGGAAAAAGAAATACAAAAATAGAAAATGGAAGAAAAAAACAAAAAGACGCGGAAGTTGACTAAATCATAAGAAAAGTGGAAAAAAGTTGCGCGTAGTAATTACTGCGACAAACATCGGAAGACATCACGTAGGAAAAATTAAACTCGGCGCAAATGAACACAAAAAGTGAAAAATGAACATGACTGTGTCTATAAAAGGTGGAAAGCACACATTTATTCAACACTTAGTTATTTTTTATCCTAGAGTGACAAAAAGAGTACGTTCCCTAGTTAGAAGTTTATGAAATAGAAAGAAAGTTTGTGAATTTGAGAGAGGATGACTCCTCCCAAGTTCGGTGTGCCAGGACAGTTTGTCCTGATTACTCGGTAGGGACAAAGGTGTAAGGAAAGAATGCAACATCCTGAGAATGTGGTCGAGCTAGAGGATGTGACCACCCCAGACCCAAAATCCATTAGCCCGACACGGGTCAAGGAAGAGACCTCCACAGCGTAGCAAAAAGAAATAGGGCAGAGCTTTGGGGCTCGAAATGACATTTCAAACCCTAACCGTGAGACACCTACAAAACCTGATGAAATAATGGGACCATGATAGTCCCATGAACACGAGGAGGTATTGGTCGAAGACATCAACAACCGACCAAAGTCCGACGGGGAAGAAGAGGCCACAAACGCAGCAGAGGTAGGCACATCTATCGCAGGACACAAAAGGAAGGCACATGACGCCATGGATATCACACTCCCCTATCTCCCAGACACAGACATTGCGTTGATGATATGTTGGGGAAGGTACTTAATATTAGGTACTTCGGCCATGATGTGCGTGACGTAGCAAAGTTCCCAGAGTTGGTCAACAAGACATATCTCACAAACATGAGGGAAATTGGACCCCTAGGTAGACCTGTACTGGAGCCCAGGCAGTGGATAATAGGGCTCTACAATTCAGGAATCATGAACCTATTGGACATACCACATTTCAGGCGCGGTAAGAATGTCAGACTTTGCGTTAAACATCTATTTTATCGTGTCCATGGAGGAATCCTATGGATGGATATACTGGTGCAGATAGATGTGTCATCAATTTCGAAGATCACAAGACTGCCCACATTCAACGTGTAGCCAGAAGAGTATTTAGATAAAAAAAATCACGTGAGAAGGAAATAGTAGATCAAGTTAAAGCATAGTTCGACACTACTCGATGGAATAGAGGGATTGTCATAAAGAACATTAATGATAATGTGACAAGGTTCACCAGCAAGCTTATGGCTTGTAAACTATTGAGGAAATGTCAAAGAGAGGAAGCGCCAACAAATGTTATTACAGTAGTCATGCATTGCGCGAAGGGATTCATGTTCAGTTGGGCACCATACCTGTTGAACCAATTCTTAATCGACTATCACTACACACAAGATAATGGAATCGAGTTCCATTACTCATGGTTGATCATCTTGATATCCTTGGCAAGGTGGAAGGATACCAAATTATTGGCATTTTTGGATAGGACGGGAAAGTGTTATGTAGCCAGATATGAGTCCCTCTGGAAGGCAAAGGACAACAAAATGCAGCAGGAAAATAACATTGTTTTTTCCATGCTACTAGAGGAAATCCAACAGCGCACAGTGAATGTGTGGCACATACCTATGGAGGTGGTGCAAGAGATGGATGGGATAGACAAGTTCAATTCATTCAGGCATCACGTATGGATCCAATATTCCATGGATCCCAAAAAGGAGTGGCTCATAATGTAATACTACATCACAAAAAAGGAAGTGGACTGGATCATTAAAGACTAGCCTACGCAATGGCAGTCACCAGTAGATAAACTAGCCACGAGGATAGGAACAACATAGTCCTCTCGGCCTAAAGGCAATGTCAAAGTAGGAACTTCAAAAAGAACAGGTAGTTTGGATGACAATACTAGAACAGCTACAACTAGGACTCAGCCAATTAGGAGTAGCGCAGTACCAAAGTGGTTGAGGAGGACACCAACAACAATAAGGATAGGAAGCCATCCACAAACTAGAAAGAAGGATACCTCACAAGCTGTAGAAGAAACAACCCAGGAAACCAAAAGTGGGGCACAGCCCTCAGAGATAGAAAGGAATCCCGTGCAAGAAAATGATGTCTGCAAGAAAAGAAAGTACGAGATCGAGGACCCATACATCACCCTAACAGAGGACGATGTAGAGCTCATCACAGACAAGTTCCAAGATAGGAGTGAAGAAGTGGTCAGAATTGCAGAGGCACAAAGGGAATAAATTATGGCCAAGCTCCTAGAGTTCCATGAAAATATACAACAACTACGAAGCCAAGCAGGATCATAAGCCACCACGCAGCAACATGAGAAGAAATAGCAGTCGTTGGCACAGAAAAAAGCAGAGGAGACGATGCAGTTCATCATCCAGGGCAGGGAGAAATTCATGATAACACATCAAATGATCAGGTTCGTTTAGGATATGACGTAGAAACCCCTAGAGGAGGTGGAAAAATTTGAGATGGTCATGGAACACATACCCACCAAGTCCTTATACGGGCTACAGGTCAATTTCATGCAGTAAATACAGTCTAGGGCCCGCAGAGATGCAACAAACATGGAGGTCGATAGAGGAGTCATGAAGATGCTTCAAATCACGTGAATCCAGTTAATCGTAGATAAGACGAATGAGAAAGAACATGTGAATAAGCTAGAACAAGGATTAACAACAGTTTATGGTCACAACCCAGACAGCGTGCATGCACCAGAAAAAAGTGCAGAGGAGAATATCAACCTGATCTTGCAGAAAATTGACCAATACAAGTAGGAGATCGAGGAGCCTAAGGAAAGGCTTAATCCTACAACTCCTCCTGAGGTTCGTGAGCAGAGGAAACAAGAAGCTTCACTCCAAATGGAGGAGTTGGAGAAACAATAAAGTGCAACAAAAGAACTGTTTGACTAAGTAGAGCAATTATGGACAATCCTAGAAGAGGACAATAAGGTCCAATAGTGGGACCAAGAATAAGACAGAGTTGGCACTGTCATAAAAGAGCTCAAACAAAGGCAGAAGACAATGAGAATCACGGAGCGCTTGAAGAGCACTTAAGATCTAAAGAAGCTATAGTCAAATTTAAAAGCAGCACAGATGCTGAAGCAAGAAATAAAAGTAGAAGTGGAACCCCTCCAAGAACAAGCAGTGCATATGATATGAGCATGCAATTGGAGGAGGAAAAGAAAAACATTGCACAAGCATAGGAAGAGGGCATAAAACTGATCCAGGAGGAGATCACAGCACAATCAGTGGAGACACTCATAGGAAAAGTTATTCAGGTCAAGGCAAGAGGAAGGGAAATTGTAGACAAGTTCCACAGTTTGGAGACAACAGTAGAAGGAGTGTGCACTAACTAAGTGGCTCGGGATGAGCCTCATGTCACTATTGGGGGCATATTGGGCGCATGCCTATTTTGATAAGAAAGTTTTTTTTCAACGCAGGAACAAGTTTGGAAAAGAAGGTCTATTTTTGGAAAGACCTAATTTTGGGAAGAAGACCTAATTTTGGAGTGCGCACAATCGAAGGAAAGAAAGAAGCATGCAGAAAAACAAGGAAAAGCAGCATGCAAGGGAAAAAGCAACATGGCATGCAGGCGTTTAGATCTAACCATGTGTTGGCACAGGGGTAGACCCAGGGTTCAATGCTTCAACAAAGCACCAACAAAACCCTAACTACTGGCCCTTTTGGCAACACCTGTGAAGTAGATGAGGTCTCACCCGAGGTAGAGGCAAGGGGGTTTGTGGGAATAAAGTGTCTGCAATCTAGTTGGGACACAAATCTATGATCTCAATGATTTAACAGAGCATTTATCAGTTAACATTCATTAGTCCTTAACCCTTTATTCACATCACAGGTAAAACCCTAATTACAGAAAAACACAATATTCAACAAGATCTAAGCATATCTTACCATTTAGCACATAACATCAACAGATCTAGCATTCATCCAAATTATTAAGAACTAAGCTACTATATCAGATGCATCTAACATACATAAATATTCATCACTAAGCATAAATCACATTAATGACACAAAAAAATCACAATACAGGATATACGTGGTTCACCCCCAGCGTGGGGCTATGTCCACCAACTCTTCGTCTTACTTATTATCTTCTTTCAATCCTCTTACATGCATAGAGCCACAAAACCAACTCTTCATAGGACAAGAGATCTGCGCGCACCTAACTAGATCCTCCTTCCTGAGTTAGGTCATAGAACAAAGCCTTCTTACAGAGTCTACACACAAGCTTCCTACAATCACTTGCACTTAGCTCTGCAAGTATTAACACATAGTATGCACAAAGCCTCTATCTTCACACTAAGATGATTCTATTAGCTCTCTCCACTTCACTACTTTCTTACATCACCTATATATCTATTTATACATTACAAATGGGTCCTAAACATGGGTAAACCCATGGTTCGAAATCACATACCGTGAGATCGGAAGAGCGGTTCAGCAGGAATGCCGAGACCGACATCGTATGCCGTCTTCTGCTTGAAAAA
>CBVK0100189475.1:0-13911 GCA_900067695.1 Picea abies | reverse complement strand
CTCTTCCGATCTCACTGGGGATCTTTCTAGTGCCCAATACCTTTGTGAGAGGTGGTGCTTTCAAGGTTTTGGGATTTTCTACCCTGCCCATACGGTGATCCAGACTTACGACTGCTCTCATGTGCATTGGTTATACAATGTTTTATTAGTTTCTTGACTTAGTTATCACATAGACTACTTGTAGAGGTTAGTATGCAAGTACCCTGGGTCAGATAGGGGTCCAAAAAAACAACCCTTATGGAGGATTACCTCTCTGGGGGGATCTGATCGACTGGCTGTTAATCCCACGAGGGCCCCTATAACTGATTCGATTGCCTCCGATCTTTAGTAGGGAGTCTCAGGCCCCTCTTGGGTGAGACATACATTCTTTAGGGAGGGAGGCCACTCAACCACTTTACCCCATTTGCATGCATATTGTCTGTTTTACTTTTGTTGTTCTCTTTGCTTACTAGTTGGCCTTAAGAGTTTATTCTAATTTCTCTTTATCATGGATAACGAAGTCCCTTTGGATCCCTCAATTACCGCTACATACCCCATGATGCCTACTCAGTTCATGGGGATGGATCCTCCTGTTTCTTATAATGGTATGAAGAACTATGATACTTAATCTGCGCCTTGGGCCTCTAGCTAGTTTTCTATAGATATTCCTTCACACATGAAATCCTCTCCCTAGTCCACTTATATAAATCCTAGCATTGGATATAGGGCACCATGTTCTCGATGCCTATGTCTTCATTTGATATGAGTCATATCCCTCAACCCTCTTTCACAATGGGAGGTTGGAACTTACCCTCTTACGGATCGAATCCTATTTATGATCTTTCAGGGGCTAATACTCATATGGGTGCTCATTCTACTTATTACACTCCATCCATGTATCCTTCATCTGCCATGTCAGTTCCTTTGAAAAATTTCTCCGTGGAGAGTCCTCACATATCCCTAGGTGTCTCTCATGGGGAGAGTTAATTTTATGGTTCGAGCTATCCTCTTTATGGAAACCCTTCACAATGGGTAAACATAAATACTCACTCGAATAATCCTTATCATACTTTCATCTCTTCGCAAACTTTGGTGATGATGCCTGTTCAAACTTCTCTGAATCAATTAAATGGAGGATACTACATTTTCAGATAGGGATAGGGGGTAAACTAGGACCCTTCTTGGACTATAATGTTTCAAAGTCAATCTTTCCCTGGACCTTGGCATCAAATGCTGCAATTCACCGCTAGTCCAGTCACTGTCAGTCATATTGGAGATCCATCACCATCCTCTACTAGTCATGCTGGAGATGGGTTGGCAACTTCTATAGGTTATGTTGATAACCCATACCTGACCACTGCTAGTCATGATGGAGGAAACACTTTAGTTTCCACAAGTTATATCAATGCCACATCTCTGACCTTTGAGTACCATGTAGGAGATGACTCTCCCAAATTTTCGTGTCACATTGATAGTATGCCACCAACCGTCTTGAGCGACACTGGGGGCATTGAGAAGCCGAGACACCTCAGATGTAAGCCTAAATTCCTTTGCAGGAATTGTGAAGGAATTCATCTTACTCGTTTATGTCCATCCATGGATGGGATACTAGAAACATGGGGCTCAACTAAGGGCCCTTCAGATTCTGAGGCGTGCATAGTTTCCTTGAACCTTGTCCCTCCGATTGACATGATAGTAACACCATTGAAATCCTCTCTTGATCACACCCCCATTATCGAGGGTGTTGTATCCCTTATCCCTATTATCCTGTATCCTCTTTAACCTAGAATTGAAGAACTAGTCGTACCAGTGTAATATCTGGTCAATCCTACTCTCCCTGAAGAGAGTGATGCATCCTTCAATCATGTCATCAGTATTCTTAATCCTACACCTTCTAAATGAGAGAGAGTTGTTCTTTCACCAAATCCTCTCCTTCCTAGTTTTGAGGAGATCACTTTCGATTGGGATAATTTTGCGGGGTATCCAATACCCCCGCCTATGTCTTTTTGTAATATACCAAATATAAAAATTATGTAGAATAGAAATAAAATGTTATAAATGGTAGAATAACAGTAGTATAAATAGAATAATCACCACAATAACAATGAAAATGATATAAGAATAACAACAGAAATAACACTTTGATTCTGAGAGAAATGTTCATGGGCCTCTTTGAGGGGGCAACCTCCAATCGAGCAGAGATTTATTACAATAATCTCCAAGCTAGGGTTCTCATACCCTCAACTCCTATTTATACTAAATATGTCTATCAAAAGAAGCATCTAGAGGAAGATACTTCTAGAAGCAGAAGCTTCTATTAGGTATTCTTACATTTGACTTATTCTATTTTATTACAAGGAATTATTAATATTGACCTTTATTGCATATGAATATATTGTTCTACCTATGTGCGGGTTAGGACCCTAACATGTCCTCCCACTTAAAACAACCTTTTCCTCAAGGCTTGAGATGTGGAAATTTTTGCAGAATGGTAGGTGGTTCCCAAGTGGCATCTGCTATAGTTGTATACTTCCATTAGATTAACACTTCCTTGATGGCTCTCTAACGCAGGCGACACTCACTCTGGTCCAAAATGACTTGTGGATGTAGCCAAATGGATCCTTCTTTGACTAACTTAGGAAAGTTGGTTTGAATTTGGCACTTAGTTCCGATCACCTTCTTTAAGAAGGAAACATGAAAAACAGGATGTAGCTTCGAATGACTGAGCAAAGATAATTGATAAGCCACCTGTCCCACATGCTTGAGAACTATATAAGAACCATAAAATTTGGGTGCTAGCTTCTGACAATGCTCGACCTTGAGGGAATTCTTCTTGTAAGGTTGTAGGTGAAGAAACACCTAATCCCCTTCTTCAAATTGACGTTTAGAGACCTTGATCTTCTTGTTGCTTCATGCGATTTTGTGCCATGATCAAATTCTTTTTGAGGGTATGAAGAATAGCCTCTCGAACTATAAGTGTTTGGTCAACCACTTGGACCTTCGATATACCAAGTAAGTATGAGAGAACTGAAGGTGGATTCTATCCATATACCGCTTCAAAAGGAGTCATGCATGTAGATGTATGGTATGAAGTGTTGTACCGCCATTCAGCTAGGGGTAACCATTGAGTACATTGATTTTTCTTTTCTGCGAAAAAACAACTCAAATACGTTTCCAAACACTTGTTGACAACTTCTGTTTGACCATCAGTCTGGGGATGATAAGATATACTGAGGTGCAATTGGGTGGCTTGTAGCTTGAACAGTTCTTGCCAAAAATTGCTTGTGAAAGTGGGGTTGCGATTAGAAACAATAGAGTGTGGCATGTCATGGAGCTTGAAGACCTGATCCATGAAAATTTGAGCCACCATGGATGCTGTAAATAGGTGTTGAAGAGTGCACAAATGAGCATACTTGGAAAGTTGATCAACAACCACCATGATGACTGATTTATTACCTGATTTGGGTAATCCTGCAATAAAATCCATAGAGATGTCCTTCCAAATAGTAGGTGGAATTGAGAGCGGTTGTAGTGTGCCCAGATATTTGATTATTTCTCCCTTGTTGTGTTGACACACATCACATTCAACAACAAAATTATGAATGTCCTGTTTCATACCATCCCAGAAAAAAAGAATGTTTGACCCTATCATAGGTTTTGGTGAACCCGGAGTACCCCACTGTCGGTGTAGCATGAAGCTCAAAAAGTACCGTGGATTTAATATTTGATTGTATACTTAAATACAAACAACCTTTGTATCGAAGCTCATCATGGATCCAAGAGTACCCTGGGGGAGCTGGAGCACTGGACTACAATTGTTGGATCAACTGTGAACTTTTTGGATCTTGTAGCCATTCCTAGCGAACAACTTGGAGCCAATCTAGTACAATGAAGGAAAGAGAAAAAATGGATTCTTCATCTTCATATTTGCGGGAAAGTGCATCCGAAACCACAATTTCTTTTCCTTTCTTGTAAATGATCTCATAATCATAGCCAAATAGGTTAGTTACCCATTTTTGTTGCTCCGGGAGGAAACGTGTTGTTGCAAAAAATACTTGAGGCTTTGATGGTCTATCTTAATTTGGAAGCGTTTCCCCAATAGATAAGGGTGCCACAAATCAATGGCATGCAAAATAGCCAACATTTCCTTTTCATAGATAGATTTTCCTAGATTTATTTTAGATAGTTGCTTGTTGGTAAAGGCCAAAGGCCAACCCTCTTGCATAAGGACAATGCCAATTCCTTTCCCTAAAGCATCACATTCCAAGACAAAGGTCTTTGTGAAATCAGGAAGGGCCAGGACTGGAGTGGTGCACATGGCCATATTCAAGGTTTGAAAAGATTGAGAAGAAACTGGAGTCCTAGTGAAAGAGTTCTTTTTTAGGAGAGCAGTGAGAGGTGATGCAATCTTTCTATAATTCTTAACAAACTTGCAATAATAACCTGTTAATCCCATAAATCCATGCAAGATTTTGAGAGTCTTTGGGTGAGGCTAGTCTTGCATAGCTTTAATTTTTTAAGGAATCACCCTGAAGTCGTCCTTTCCAACCAGATGACCCAAGTATTTTACTTCTGAGGCACCAAAATCACATTTAGATTATTTCAGGAAAAGTTGGTGCTCAGAGAGTAGATGGAGAACTCGTTCCACATGAGCAAGATGTTCTGTCTAGGTATTTCTATAAATGAGAATATGATCAAAGAAAACTAAGATAAAATGATGGAGAAAAGTGTAAATGTGTTGAACCTGCATAGAATAGATCTAGATAAACAATAATACACACATTTGCATAGATAATTGGAAAATAAAGAAGAAGAAAAGAAAGAATGGAAGAATTCTCATTAACCGTTGTGAATAATGAATAATTTACACATGATATACTCTATATAACTCAATGAGTTCAACTTGAGGTGAACCAAGTCACCATAGTGGTGGTCCAGAGTGATTTGGACACACACCAATAGTTATGGGAGTGAACTGCCACCTATTCTAGTCTCTTAAGCAGTTACGGGAGTGAATTGCCACGTAGTTGAGTTAACTAGTCAACTAGTCTTCAGTTAACTGACTGAATAGAAAGTAGTGAGGAGTTAACTCAAGGAATCAAGGCTAATGCGCCATTTTGGTGAAGATACCAAGGCAAGTTTGAATTAGCATGGTGATGATCCCAATGCAACATCTAAACTCAACTCATTAGTCAAACTGAAGTATGAAATGAAAGAGAATATTCTCCAGGTGGAATATTCTCTTCTAAAATATAGGAGACTGGATAATGACTAATTATGACTAATAGACAAATAAAAAACTTAGGAAAAAGAAATCCTAGGTGTGTGTGAAGTAACTCCAACACCCCCCTTGAACATCACTATGGTGAAAATAAAGATTGGGTCCCGGAAATGAGGCCATGTTAGGTACCCAAGTACAAAGGATACACTAAAAATAAAGTGAGGAAAGAGGGAAAACCTCATGGGAAACCCCCCCCTCAAGGTACAATGCATGTAAAAAGAAGAACTACAGTTGCTAGGCAACTGTGTCCTTCACTCCAAGATGACCTTGTAGAGAATGAAATTTTTTCTCAGTGAAGGTCTTGGTGAAAATGTCTACTGTCTGTTTTGCTGAAGGACATAACTGTAAGTTGATGATCCCCTCATGTACCAAGTCCCAGATGTAGTGCATGTGGATCTCGATGTTCTTCATTTGTTTCCTCTAAAATGGATCTCTGTAGAGCTTCAGAGTGCTTTGGTTGTCACACCAGATGACGACCAACCGATGAAACTGAATGCCCAACCCAGTGAGAAAATGTTGTAGCCACATAGCCTGAATGATTATGTTAACTACCCCTCTATACTCTGCCTCGACTGAAGATAGAGAAATGGTAGCTTGATTCTTACTCGACCAACACATAGGCCCAAAACCAATACTGAGTGAGTAACCATATGTGGACTTGCGATCAATGCTATCACCAACCCAGTTAGAATCAATAAAACCAATGAGATCTAATGTAGAGTCTATTTCATAATGAATCCCAAAGGTGATGGTTCCCTATATGTATCAAAGGATACACTTTGCATCTTTCCAATCTAGCTCATGCAGCTCCTGCATGAACCTGGAAACTGCACCAACCGCATATGAGAGGTCTGGTCTGGAGTGTGTGAGATACAACAAGCTCCCCACTAGCTGTATGTACAGTGTGTTGTGAACCAGTGGAGTCTCCCCACCATCCTCAAGTTTGACTCTTGATAAGAAAGGAGTCAGAGCAGACTTGCAGTCTATCATGTGAAATCTCTCAAGGAGATCTCGTACATACTTGGCTTGAGACAGTTTGATACCTGATGCATCCTGACTGATCTCAAGTCCAAGGAAGAAGTGTAGTGGACCCATGTCTGTCATCAAAAACCTATCATGAAGAATCCTCTTGACTGCAACAATCACTGAAGTTGAGTAACCGATGATCAACAAATCATCGACATACAGAACTAAAAGTAGAATTGAATTAGTTTCCTTGAGAATGTATACATTCAGGTATGATTTACAATGTACAAAGTTCTATGACAACAAGTAGGAGTCCATCTTGTCATACCATTCCCTCGGATCCTTCTTGAGGCCATAAAGTGACTTCTTCAGTCGACAGACCAAAGATGAGTCCTGCATAAATCCCTGGGGCTACTCCATGTAGATATCCTCTGAGAGATCACCATGAAGAAATGCATTCTTCACATCCATATGATGGACTTCCCATCCCTTGGCTGCTGCAATGGCATGTGCCAATCGTATGGAATCCATATTTTCTATTGGAGTGAAGGTCTCATAATAGACAATACCATGAACTTGTTGAAAGCCTTTGGCAACAAGCCTGACTTTATATCTTCTAATCTGTCCATCCACTGCGCTCTTGGTCTTGTAGACCCATTTGCATTTGACAATTTTCCTCCCAAAAGGAAGGGGAACCAGATCCCAAGTCTAGTTCTCGAGGAGGAAGTTGTACTCCTCCTGCATGGTGGATTCCCAAGAGGTATTTATAGTAGCCTCACCATAAGATTGTGGATCTGGAGACTAAACTAAGAATAGATTCCTGGAAGGAAATGGTTCAATGGTAGTGAGTGCAATAGGAGGATCCTCAAAATCATATCGAGTCCTCCTAGTATCAGTTGGATCACCAACGAGATCCCCTGCATCCTGAAGAGTATTCTATGCCCACTTGGGCCTCTGCTCTAGCTCTGTGACTTCATCTACATGCTTTGACTCTGCATCTAACTACACTGACTCTCAATATGAATCATCTGATTCCTCTAAATTAGAACTCTTGTCTGAAGAAAAGTCAGCATGTGCATGCTCATCATCTCAGATAGGTGGAAGAGTGAAGGTGTTAGCATGTGACTATTGAGGTACATGCGAGACACTTTATTTGAATTGGAAACTACGCTCAATGATGAGTTAGTTCGAGGAAAGATCAATAAGATGATATCCCTTCACACTGTCGGGGTATCCAACAAAAATGCACTCAGTGCTCCATGGATCAAGTGCCTTCTTCTTTTCAATGGGAATCCGAGCCCATGTACGTGAACCAAAAATGACAAGTGTGCCACTTCCAGTTTGAGGCCGCTCCAAGCCTCGTAGGGGGTCTTATCCTTGACAGATCTATGAGGAGATCTATTTTGGATGTATGTTGCATAGTTATGTTCTTCAGCCCATAGTCTCTGTGGTAGTTACTTTGCATGCAACATGGAAGATGCCATCTCCTTTAGAGATCTATTTTTTCGCTCGACAACTCCGTTTTGCTGCGAAGTGTAGGGAATTGTATACTCCAGCTAAATCCTCGCCTCATGTCAAAGATTATGAATCTCATGATTCACATACTCTCCCCCGTTATTAGTTTGGAGGACTTTGATCTTCTTTCTGGACTGTGTCTCAACCAAAGCTTTGAAATCTTTGAGGTGTTGAAAGACCTTGGATTTTTTCCTGAGAAAGTAGATCCAAGTAAAACGAGAGAAGTCATCAACAAAAATGAGAAAAAACCTCTCTTTGTTGATCAAGGGATGTGAAAAATGACCCATGAGGTCACTGTGGATCAGATCTAAAGGTGAAAAAGCTCGATGTGACTTTCCTTTGACGAATTTCTCTTGAGGGTGTTTTCCGAGAACACATCCCTCACATACTCCCTTGGAGAAATGGATGTCTGGTAGATGATCAACTAATCTGGGCTTGCTAAGTTGTTGCATGTATCTAAAATTCAAATTTCCAAACCTTTCATGCCATATCCTACTACTTTCATCAGCATGAGTAAGCAATAAAGAAGAATTAGGTTCAATGAATTCAGAAAATGTATACAATCTAGACTGATTATTTACCTCACCAGTAGCAACCCTGGAGTTGGTTTGCATGTCGTATATGTCGATAGAATTTGGTGTGAATATGAATTTCTTTCTGATGCCAAAATTTCTCATCTGATATACAGAGAGAAGGTTGATAGAAAGTTTGGGAACATGCAACACATTCTCAAAGCTTCCATTGGTGAGTTCAATCCTTCCTTTGCCAATGACATCAACAAAAGAGTTGTCCCCCATCAAAATAGAAGGACCTTTTCATGCATCCAAAGAAGAATAGACTGCTTCTGAAGTAGCCATGTGATGTGATGCTCCTGAATCTATGATCCAAGCATCGAGAGAGGAGTTGATGGCAATCAACGCATGGCTATAATTACCTTTCTTGGAATTCAGATCTTCTAGCTTCTTCTTTTTTTCACCCTCAGGGATGCAATCTCCAAGGTTGTTTTGATGAAGTATATGAGACATCAGATCTATTTGTTTTTGCATGCATGCTTGTTGCACCTCTTTTGTCACCTAAATGATCAAAACAGAGGTGCTTACAAGCTTATTTGGGTTATCTAAGAAAGACAACTGTAAAGGAAAAGGGTTAGAGAAAGAAACATAAAGGAACAAGCTAAGAATTAAACTAAGGAATAAAAGAACAACTAAACTATTGAGCATAAGGACATAATAATAAAAAACCAATAAGACTCATGTGACAAATGGAAATGTTTATAATAGTGAAAGAAAACACCAAGAAGAAAGAGGACTTTGGGTCCTTTCTTCCTCCAAGGGAGGGCTCTTGGACCCCCACAACTAAGCTCTTCTTACAACTTTGAATGAAATGGTGAAAGAATCCCAAGCCAATCCACTCAAGAGGTGAGATGGATTGCCCAATGTAATGGTGCTAGTATACTCTTGATGAGAATAGAGGATTCCTCAAGAGAATAGAAGCAGCATAACCTTGCTAATGGATTCCTTGAAAATGAATTGCACCCATGGCCTTGTTTTATAGCACCTCTTTGAGGTATTGTGCAACCAGATTATAGTGTGAAAATAGGCTATTTAGGGCATTTTTAGGTCTTTGACCGGCCACCCAGTCAGATTCAGTCGATATTTGGGTTTTAAATCAACTTGGAAGCTAAACCAGAAGTGGGTGGGAGGTCGACCAATCTCATAAATTCACCGTTCTCAGATGTGCATAGATTTTAGCAACCACAGTCACGCATCGTGCACATGTTTTCTTTTAGTGCATTTCTAGATTGTGCATGTGCACATGCGCCCTGTGTAGTCATAGTGCACCTTAATTTTATCACTAGTTGTATAGTTTTGGACCTTTTGGAAATGATTTTGTGGTAATTTTGGTCCATGGGTGACCTCATAACTGTTTGACGATGTTGGATTTCTATAACCATTTGCAAACAAAATTTCAGTGATAACAGATGCCCCCTGATGGATGAGGTTAGGAGCATATGTATAGCTGAAATTCATCAATGTTTCTTCTACTGAGAGTGTTGTTGTAAGAGAGAGCGATAGTGAGAGTATCAAGAGTGACCCGTTGGAGGGAGAAGGGAACTTGTAGGACCTAACCTTCTACGAGGTGTGTAAAAAAAGAAATTGTGTACAAATGAGGTGGGCATGCCCCATGCTCGTGTCATGTAACTAAAAAAGAATGGTGTTGTATAGTAACTGAAACGATGTGTTGATGTAGACAACTACAATGCCCTCGGGGGAAGTTGTGATAAAGGAAGAGGACAATTATGAGGAGAAACATACTCTGAATAGTAGGTAATGACATCGATAAGAAGTATCACAGATTCTGTAGGCATTGATAGCCCAACCAAGTTCAGAGGTCTTTGGCAAATATAAGAAACAACTATAGTAGTCGCAAAGTAAGACCCACCATAGCATGAGAAAGTGTTGAAGTTGAATGCTATGGGGGTCAATGACATCAGAGAAAAATTATGGTTCTCCTTGTGCCATCCGAGACCTCTCATTGGAAAGGTAATGAGGATCAAGATACTGTTGCCCTTCTAGAAACTATGTTGATATCGACAAAAGGGGGACGCGACTCCAAGAAGCAAAAAGCTTTGTGAAATATACTAGGTGAGGTTAGGAGCTAAGGAGGTACATGGATGAAATCAATATGTATGACGACTCAATACTGCCCTTGATTGGGGGTATATGTGAAGTATAAGTGGCCTCAACCGGTCAACTAGGTCGAGTGTTAGGGGGACAACAAGACATGGGATAAGTTGTGGTAAAGGAGGGACATAGTGGAAAAACTCAGAGAGAAGAGGTAAGTGGCCCGTGGGATACTCAGAGTATATGGACGATGTCAACAGGAGTAGATGATAAGGAATTCCCCAACCAAGGAAGACATGGGTTTCGTTTTCCAAAAAAAAGGGGAGAAGGTCGCCAAAGGTGACGACAAAAAGATATGTAAATGCTAGAAATAAAGGTTTTTTACAATTTATAAAGAATAATTTGGGATGAGTGTACAAATACATAAATGGGTGCCCCAATGTAATATGGTTGATCCAGTGAGGGTGCAATGTGCTTAGAGAACTGTTGGAGGTTGGGGGCCCCATGGGTGGGTTTTTGTATGAGGTAGATGGTATGGAGGGAAATTTGTGCAGGGGCAAACTGATTGTGGATGAAATGGAGGGTTAATGATATTGCGGAGGTGTAGTCAAAATAGAACCTTGAAGAGATAACCTGGGAGTCCATTGGGAAAGCTATCAAAATGAGGTGAAGGAGTATGTGGCTGATTCATGGCATGATGTAAGACTATCGAGACTCCCATCCCTAAAGGGTTGAAAACCAACATGAGTGTCAAAGTACCAAAGGGTGCTATGAATGGGACAACTCATGTGGGGGAGACTGTTACTAGGTGACAGTACCCAAAATACAATGGAGGTGTCGGTACTGTAGAGCCAGAGATGGGGTTCCTAAAGGCAAATTTCATAGGGTTTGATTGGAGATGCAATTGAGATTTAGAGGGAATGATTACATGCTAGTGTTGATTATATACCTGAAGGGGTTGTGCTAATGTATGATGACCAAGTACCTGCACACATGAAAACCAAATACCTGACATGAACAATATCTAAAGAGAATCAAACATACAAGCATTTATTTGATAATTTTAAACATGAGCATGCGTACTTGGGCATGGTATGAAAAAATGGTGCCACGGGGGCTAAGG
Source organism: Picea abies (assembly GCA_900067695.1). Taxonomy (NCBI): domain Eukaryota; kingdom Viridiplantae; phylum Streptophyta; class Pinopsida; order Pinales; family Pinaceae; genus Picea; species Picea abies. The sequence goes on along the minus strand of CBVK0100189475.1, from coordinate 2,423 downwards.
ATAAAAAATGGCCTGGGGACTGTCTTGATATATATGACAGGCTGTTGATCCCATGGTTGAAGACGGATCGAAAAACGGACACTCGAATCTCCCAAAATGGTGTTTGGAAGTTTGGCGGAAAGGTCTATATATAGCTGTAGGGTCCACATTGCCACCTCATTTGTACTTGTTGTCAGAGTGTCTAGACGAGAGGTATTTAGAGGAGATCTGTAGATTCTGGGAGAACGAGGTAGCCAATTCATGACCAACGAGCTTCAGGTTAGTAGTCATATCATCCTGCATAGAAGTAGGTTTTCAATTTTTGGGCAGGGCCTGTATGGAGGGTCGTACATGGGTTTTTATGGGTGTGGGCCCCCTAGTGCACAGGCGATCCAAAAATATGCATGCACGGGTGCACTCCTGTTATCCGGATATCCACGCATGGGTGTGCCCGTAGGGGGGATAAAGGCAGGTATGGTATGCGTGCATGTTTGCTACACAACTGTGCATAGGTGCGTGGATGTGTACTAGACATGCACGTTGTGGTGCGCACCTGTGTTCGTGATAGGGGCGCATGGAGGCGCCTCGGTATGACAGACAGGAACGCATGCATGCACGCCTATGGTATGAATAGGTGTGCATGTGTGCGCACCTGTGGAGTGAACAGGCGCGCATATGTGCACGCCTATGGGTCAAAAATCTGTGCCTTGGGGGCAAGGCTGATGGGTGAAAAACTTATATTTTTTGGAGATTTTAATGTGTTTTATGGTCAAAATGGTTGATCTAGGACTGTATTATGTGGTTGCAAGCGATCATTTGTACAATGTTGGTCCACTGGCAAGAGAGGTACTAGTCACAGCTGAGGGATGACATGGTTATTGAGGAGTTGGGGGTTCGTGCCACTTTGGCAGCCTGTGGGCTATTGAAGTTCTTCGAGTGCCCATTGATACAGGTGCAAGAGTATATTCTACAATTTTTGATCTAGATGTGGAGTCTGAATCTGCATTTTTTTATGGTGTGGGGAGAGAAGCTCGCCTTCACTACAGTGGAGGATGTATACTTTCTGGTTGAGCTCCCTTTTCGGGGAACGCCCGTACCGGTGGAGCTTGCGTTACTTGCGGATGTGTAGTTAGCTACCTTGGGTCGGAGGTATTGTTCAAGGGAGAACTTCATGTCAGGATTCGTAGTGAGTATCAGGGCGATGGATGCTTTAGTACATCATTGTGTAGCAGCAATGATTGTGAGGGTATATGGGTCCTTCGTGACTCAGCGGATCAATGGTGGTTAGCTGAGGGTTATGGGGAGGGCACTAGCCATAAAGCATTTTGCCTGGGGTTTGATGTTGCATGCCAAGATGGTAGGGTAGCTAGACAGATGTCAAACTGTGGACTTAGGGGATTTTGCCTTTGGGTCCATATTGGTGGCCTGGTTTTTGGAGAGGGTGTTGATGTTGCACCTTATAGTTTTATTTGGCGCACCTGGTGCTCGAGAGCCGTGATTGAGATCGTGGTAAACAATTTTGATTCGCCATGGTGGTGGTGAGGGTGGCCATTTTTTCATGGTCGAGGCTACACAAGTGTGGCGGTAGATGCCATAGATCATACTGCAGTATCCATACCATGGGATTGACTTCCAGGGTGATCTGGATATGGTGTTACCTCCAGGGGAGGTGTTCGACCATCAAGGTATGTTTGTGATTTTGATATGTTGGTTTTTGAGATAACATGACATGTGTATTTTGTATAGATGCTGATACTATCGTTTGGTTGTTTGTATGTGTAGATGTGGGACCTCGCGGGCATGAGGTTGAGATGATGAGAGCGTTGACTCGACAGGAGTCAGGGATTACGGGGAGGGCCGCGGGCAGGAGAGAGACGTTGGCATGAGGACGTTGAGGTGAGACTAGCTGGTGATGAGAAAGTGTCTAGGAGACGTCGTTTTGATGACCCTGGTGTCGGGCCATCGCATGCTCCTCTGGCGGAGGTCGGGGGAGATTTTGAGGATATTCACTGTCGCTTGGAGGCGGTACTACAGGGAGTGCTTGAGGGCATGTGGTTGTGCATCCAGGATGAGGGCATCCTTGAGCAGTGTGTGGGAGTGTCATTGACATGGTAGACCATGGTGCAATGAGCAGCAGTAGTAGGTGCTAGGATGATCGGGTGGTTACCTCCAAGTCCGGAGGGACCGATAGTGGGTGGGGCACCACTTCCTGAGGGAGGGGCAGGAGGTGGTGCTCTAGAGGAACCTTAAGTGTCGCTCTATGTATGTTTGTATTTTTGTATATAGGTTGGTGAGCCCATTTTGGTGTAGTGGCACCATTTTTGTATCGAGGTGCTTCATTGGCATGCGGATTTTGTATACGATCTAGTTTATGTGTATGTAAACATTTTGATGGCACTGTTGACTAGTTTATATATATATATATATATATATATATATATTGT
>CBVK0100189474.1:0-13912 GCA_900067695.1 Picea abies | reverse complement strand
GCCTGTGAACATTGCTTTATGAATCAAAGTGCTTTTCTATTGCTATTTCGCAACTTATTTCTGTGTATTGTGAAGATTATGTTGAATATTTCACTGTTATTCTGCCATTTCTAGCATTTTATTTCTGTTCTGCATATTTTATATATATGGTATCTTGCAGTGACACCCACAATGGATGGACATATGGGAGGATTGATCGCCTGCTAACCATAATTCTGGGGTAAAGGGGACGAAGATGTAGAGCAACATTGGTTCTTATGTGAAGTCATCTGGAGGTCCAGAGGGAGTCTCGATGCAAACAAGTTAGTAGAGTTTAAGACTACCTTGAGGGGCCATGCTCTCAAATGGTACATGAAGGTTATTGAACTAGGGGTGCTAGGACAAGATTTCACCCCGGGCCAAGTGCATTTTAAGTTCATCGTCGAATTCAAACTACCTCAGTCAGAGCAACAAGCTCTCTCTGAATTGTGGGAGATTCAACAAAGGGAGGGAGAATCTGCCTAGGAATATAGCCATAAATTTAAATATTCTATTGGGAGGTTAGAGCATCCAATTCACGAATATCACCAAATGGAATGGTACATCCAAGGATTGCTTCCTCTAAAGATAATTTCTTTAATGAAAAAATGGATAGCCACATTAATAGACGCCTTGGAACAGTCGATGAAGATTGAAGCCATGGCAGGTTATCCAGGGAGTTTGAGAATGACTAGGCCTCCAGTAGATGCAAATATGTCACAAATTCAGCAACAAATATTGGCACTAATGAAAAAGATCCAAGAATTTACCACACCAAGACTTGGACAAGCTCATTTTTGGTGCACAGGATGCTACACAAAAGGGCATCTGGAAAATGAATGTTTGCACATGAGGGTAATGGGACCTCCTCATAATCCAATGGGACTTTCTTTAGGACCAATAGGAGGAGTTGCACAAGTATCTGCGACTCCACCATTCCACACACCTGCATTATACAATACCTTCCTCGACGCTCAAACATGTTAGACGGCTGAGTATTGTGAGATTTGTCAGATACATGGGCATAAGTCAAGGCAGTGTCCTATAATGCAGAAGTACATGACTGCTCCCAATACAATACATTGAGAGTTTTTCACATCAACGAACCATGCTATGAATCAATGTAGAGTGTTGGATGCACTTGCCGACAGATTAGACCAGACAACGTTAAGAGTAAATGAAACCCCCCAAGGACCTGGAAGAGGCCAAGGAGGTGGGTATGGAGGTGGATTCATAGGAGGAAGAAATGGAGGCAGAGGATCAATAATATGTTACAACTGCAAAGGACAAGATCATTTAGCCAAAGACTACCCTCATCCAAGATGACCATGGTGCTCTTACTGCATGAATAATGGGCACGTGACTGAAGATTTCCCAGAACTGATCGCGAAATGGGAAGATCAGGTTCTTCAACAAGGAGATAATCTCATAATATCAGAAGTAAAAATAGGAATTAAGGTTCAACTACCTAAGATTAACATCATTACTCGTGGAGGAGAAAAAACTAGGGCAGATACAAACATTCAGCCCAAGATTATGAAAGTTGCTTCCAAAGATGACATGCATGACCCTATAAAACAAAAGTTATTTTTCAAAGACACAATAGAAATATTTAAGACTAACCCCACTTTGGAGATAATAGAGAATCCTCCTAAAGTTGTGTCTCAACCTACCCTTGTGAAAGCCCCTACCTCTCCACCAGCACTTAGAAAATCTATAATGCCAAGGAGACACTCTAAGCAATTCTTTGATATCCTAGGCGATGACCAACTTACAAAGAATTTACGCAACACCTTGTACCTAATATTGGGAAATGAGGGAACCCCATAAACCATAACAAGAACCAACCTCCCTGAGAAGAAAACCTAGAGAATACAAAGAAGAAAGGTGCGAACAGGAAAATAATTTAGATTAGAATTCCAGCTAGATGATTTTGAAATCAAAGACGTCATGCTAGATTTAGGATCTGATTTCAACATCCTACCCAAAAATACCTGGGAAGCTTTGGGAAAACCTCAGTTAGTGTATTCCCCCATCCAGTTGAGAATGGAAAACCAGTACTACATTTTCCCGGTAGGAAGGTTGGAAAATGTAGAAATAGATGTTACGGGAGTTAAAACCATAGCTGATTTTGAAGTAATTGAAATCATGGGAGATAAGGATCCCTTCCTTTCTCTACTCAGAATTTATTAGGCATACAAAAACTATGCTATCATTTATCTAAAGAAGGAAACCATGATGTTTGAAGTAGATGGGATAAAAGTGGTTCAGCCCTTATATCCATATGTTGGGCCTAGATACATTGAGTCAATGGAAAACAATATGGAATAGGATTCTCTTGACCAATTATACACCATAATAGCAGGAATGAGATTAGATTACATAAATCCAACTGCAGATGGATCAGTAAGTTGGAGAAGCATACATTTTGCCAATGAGGATTCATAATTAGCATTCGAAAGTTGGTAGGAAGGCTCATATGAATGATTCTCAAGATGATGCGCAATTGTCAGAGAAATGGTATGGATTGGAATCGAGATTAGAGAGCACCCAACATATGATGGTACCTCATAGTTACATAGTTTTCTTGCTAGCATGAAAGAGAAAATAACGACAAATCAAAGGATCTTTGTTCTTGACTTAGCCTTACAGGATACCCCTGCTAGATGGTGGGTCACTCACAGAGCCTTGATTATGGAGTGAGAAGACATGAGGCAAGCCATCCAATGTCGATTCTAAAGTATGGATCAACTGAAAGAAGAGATGAATATAGATTTTCAATATGTGCAACTATTCGATGGACAGTCTAACCCCAAAGTGCATATTGAGAATTGCTTAAAATAATGGCAAGTTGTGGAAGTACCCTCTCACCTATGGGTTCATGTAGTTCTCCACTCATTGGTTCCAATACCAAAATTATGGTACATACATGAAGAGACTAGAAGATAAATGAGTTGTTGGAAGACCTTACAAGACCAGTTTTGCAAGGACTTCCCCTTTACAGGTAAGTACCCTGAGCTCAACATAATCGTTCAAAGAATATGAGAAATGATTTTTACTGATATTTGCAAGCAAAGATCAAAGCCATTAGTATGTGTTGACCATGTTCAAGTACTTCAGTCTAGTCTAAGTCATGAATTTGATAAGATACCTATAGTTTGCTACAAAGTTGATAAAGCCTTGGAAAAACCCAATGACTTAGAAGAACTTAGAAACTTAACTATTAAAGAAACGAAAGGCAGTAGAGAGATTCATGATACTTTACCTAGTCACACCTATAGCTCTTATAACCATCCACTAAAGTTGTGAAAAGTTAACATAGGGAGTACAAAGCATCCTAAGATAGATTCCATAGGAGATTACTAGGATGAGCAGACCATGAATTAAGCCCACAACCTGTTGCAGGAGTATCAGGACTTGTTCTCCAAAACGTTCTCAGAACTGAAAGGTATAAAAGGAGCATGGGAGAAATGAAAATCGATTTAATCCCGATTCAAAACCTATGAAGCACAAACCATACCACCTTAATCCTAAAATAAAAGAGAAGGTCAAGAAGGAAGTAGACAAAATTCTTGTGGCAGAACTTATCTTCCAAATTGAAGAAGTCGAGTGGGTTATCCCAATAGTTAACCAGAGCAAGAAGGATACAAAACAAATTTGTGTATGTGTGGACCAAAGAATTATGAATTATTCATGTGTGCACGATCCGTTTCTAACACCTTTCAGTGATGAAGTGTTAAATTAGGTTGTGGGAAAATAATCTTATTCGTTTACAGACAGATTCTCAAGATATCACCAAGTCAGAATTGGAGAGGAAGACAAGAAGAAGACCACATTAATAACTTAATGGGGATCCTTCACATACAATGTAATTCCCTATGGATTAAATAATTCCCCTCCATTCTTCTCTCGGATCATAATAACAACATTTCAAGAGTTCATCCACAAGTTTGTAGAGGTATACATGGACGATTGGACAATATACATCCTATTAAAGGAACATGTAGGGATACTCCGGTTAATGTTTGATAGATTTTGTGAACAATATATATCTCTAAATGTAAGAAAGTTAATCTTCTATGTACCACATGGCATTCTGCTAGGCCATATTGTATGCCGGGAAGGAATCTTGGTAGACCCAGCTAAAGTTACGGTCATTCTGAACATGTCACCACCTACAAGTGATAAAGTGTTACGCTTGACACTTGGACATATAGGATATTACCTCAGGTTTATCAGAATATATGAAACTATCACCGCACCTCTAGAACATTTGCTGGAAAAGTCTGAAATATTTCGGTGGACACCAGGATGTGACAAAGCATTTGACATTCTCAAATAAAAACTATGTATTTCCATGGGAGCCATTTTAGTGCAACCATGGGAAGGAAATATGGGCCACCCTATCTATTTTTCTAGTAGAAAAATTTCACAAGCTGAACGCAACTACAAAACCACTAAAAGGGAAGGTCTAGCTATGATATATGCATTCCAAAAGTTTAGACACTATTTGTTAGGCTCTCATTTCAAGTTTTTTACTAACCACTCTATGTTGAAGTATCTAGTCAATAAACTAGTACTTAAAGGAAGGATTTGCAGGTGTCTACTGCTCTTTCAGGAGTTTTCATTTAAAGTAATTGTTAAACCATGAAGATTCAATGTAGGTCTAGATCACCTTTCCAGGTTGGAATCAGGGGAAAGTGGTGGAGCAATAGATGATCAACTCCTAGATGTAGACCTATTCTGAATTGAGGCAATCCTAGAGTATATTGAAGACATTGTTGTCCTCCTCAGTACAGGGACCTACCCAAAAACTTACTTTGCAACCTAAAAATGACATATGGTGGTTCTCACAGCCAAATTTCAACTGATTTCATGAAAACTTTACAAATTGGGACTAGACAACATCCTTAGGGGATGTGTCTTGAACCATGAAAGGAAAGATATTCTATGGGAATGCCATGGTGGAGTTGTGGGAGGACATGTTGGAGGTAAAGCTGCTACATAGAAGGTGCTTCAAGATGGATTATGGTGGGATACTTTATTTAAAGATGATAAAGAGTATGCTAGATCTTGTGACACCTACCAAAGAGTAGGGAAGCCATCACACATACATGAATTACCCCTTTAGTCATTTAGAGCACTTCAACCATTTGAAAAGTGGGTTATTGAATTTCTTGGACCAATCAAACCACTAACTAAGCATTCCAAGTCCAGATACATCATTACCGCAATAGATTACCTCATGAGATGGGCTGAAGCAGAGGAAGTTCAAGATTGCATGACATATGAAGTTGTTAGATTTATTTTTGAAAATGTCATTACTTGGTTTGGATGTGCTAGAAGCCTGACCAATGATCAAGGTAGTCACTTTATCAGCAACACAATCACAACGTTGAAAAAATAATTCCTTATACAACACCATAAGAGAAGTCCCTATCATTCACAAGCTAATGTTATAGTGGAGGAATTCAATAAAATTCTTGAAAGAAGATTGACAAAAGTATGTTGCATAAACAGGGAAGACTGGGATGATAGAGTTCCAACAATCTTGTGGGATTACAGGACTACCACAAAGAAGCTACAAAGGCATACCCCATTTCAGTTGGTTTATGGGAAAAACGTTGTTGTACCCGCAAATTTTATCACCCCTAGTATCTATATAGCACATGCTACACAGATGATAGATGACGAATCGGTTGCGCAAAGGATTGAATACTTGCAAGAACTTGAGGAAGTGAGATTTCTAGTAGATTTTCATAAGATAGTTGAAAAAGATAGACATAAATCTTGGCATGACAAGCACATTAAGTCCAAAATATTTACCAAAGGGGATAAGGTACTACTCTATGACAACCGGTATTAGAAGCATCTAGGCAAGTTGCGGATGCATTGGGTGGGTCCATTCATAGTTGTTGAAATCCGACACTCTAGTGCAATCAAGCTAGTGCAACTAGATAGTATCCTTCGACCATGTTGGATGAATGGCACCCGCCTGAAGCCTTAAATTTCTCATATTTGAACCAAAGGACTGTGGCTCCAGTCCAAGGGATCTTATAAAGTAGTTAGATTTCTATTTTCTATAATTTCTTTAATACATTTAATAACGTCGAAGTGTGCATAGTGGCGCAATGACATTTGTTTTGTTCTTTCCTTCTAAGTGTTTCTTCTATGCAGGAATGATTACTCAGTTGCCCAGGTTCAGAAGAGTCACCATTACATTAAATGAAGTCATTAAACATGTCATAGACCCTCATTGTGGCCAGAGGGGGGTGCATATGAACTGTATCACATCCCACGTACCACCTGCATCTGGTCTAGTCATACCCTTTATGGTAGCTATAGTAACCTGTCAGAACATTTCGTCAATCCATAAAATCATGATATGCATGGATGTCATTGATATCCTCAACGGGATTCTCAACCGTGAAAATGGTAAACCCCTCAGGTCGACCACGTCCCTATCATTTCATTCATTAATTCTAATATCACCTTAAGGATTTTACCCCATTATCAATATCATCCGACAATGGAGCTTGATATTGCATTTCTATGCTAATGATGAGTGTCTTTATGAGTGATTATAAAGCTCTCTATGTATCTCGATTATAAGATCTTGCGAACCCACATGAGAGACTTACTATTTATCTCAGTTATCCTCTATTTTTCCACTATCTTCACCCTAGCTTCATTTGTGAAATCCTCTGCTTTCCAGTCTCGACCCCGACCCCAACCCCAACTCAGCTACTCTAGTTTTCCAAAGATCCAGAGCCAGCATACCGGGAGTAGTAGGAGGTCAAATTTCAACTCTGAAAGAAGCAATTCCAGATGAATCATGTGATCACAGGGTTGAGGTCATGGGCGATATTAAGGGAAAGGATGAGTAAGAAAAACTCCTCGACCTTGACCTAATTGACCAAATATTGTTTCCTCAAATGAATATTAGTGTGTTATGGGACTTGGCTCTAGACGCAATGGGAGGCATGCAGTTTTTCCCAAAACAAGACTTCACCAACTTCTTCAATTCCACCACTATGCACCTCAGGGATCTATTAGTTTTTAGGACCACTAGTGAGGTTGCGTGGTGCACCAAGTTTTTGATCATTCGGGTGCACGAAAAGAGCTTATGTCTCGATAAAATATATCCAATTAATGTAGAGGACATCCATCATCTCACCGGATTGTCCCTTGAGGGCGAGGATGTATCTAAAGGATTCCAAGGCCCAAGTAAGCATGGGAAAAAGAATGGTGAAGTCATCCTGTATGAGAAATTCCAAACCCAGAGGGGCAGACGCACAACTAAAATTGATCCAATTCTACCAGAGATGGTCCATAAAGCATGTTACATGATCGTAAGTAAGGTTATGAACTCATACTATAAGGGATAATTCACTTTAGACTCTCTCTCTATAACATAATTTTGTGAAAACGGAGCAGTGTTTAATTGGTGCATCTACTTGTTAGAGGAGCTCATCATTGCTTTTAAGGAAGCCTAGGAGAAAGGAGGAAACTTCACCTATGGCTACCTTCTCATTTAATTTTCAATGTGGAAATGGTAGCCACCGACAGGAAGATAATTGGCACCTGTAGATAAGGGGCTCCTAGCAAAAATATTTGAACCTTGGAATTCAAGGTCGGATTAGGAGAACATGGAATTCAACAACGAAACATTCATGAAGTGGTAAAAACATCTCATAGACACAACTCATTGGTTGCGCATACCACAAGAGCTATTATAAACACAAGGAATATAGCATTTGGCCTAAATCACCACTATACTTTTTTCTGGCCAAGGCATGCTAAGCGTAAGGACTTCCACACAAGGTCGCTACCCTTCTATCTTGATGAAGAAGCCTTTGAAAAAGAAGTCATGTCAAGGAAAAATGTTAAGCATAACCCTCACAATTCAGTTATGCACTACCTCTTGCCACCAGAGCTATTGAAGAAATGGGGCAGGAAGAAGAAGCAAGGTCGAGTTTCGATGTAACAGAAAAGAATAAAAAGGTTTAAATGTCGAAGGATTTAGAAGAATAAGAGGAAGAGAAACCCCTAGAGTGGAAGAAGAGGAAATTACTAGTGTTTCCACAGCTCCCAGAATAGGTCGTTCTATTAGGTAAGGATATCTATGAGATCGTCATTGCTGCATTTATAGGAGATGTCTTAGTAAAGAAATCCTGAACAGGTGTTTCCCCTGTAAAATTTATAAATCCATATCCCATATCTATGGATCTACCTTGAGAAATGGTCACCACTCGTGTTGCCCAGGTTGTGATTAACATCACAGATGACCCTAATATGGACTCCAATGTATACATGACCCTCATTACCGAACAAGCCCCATCACCACCGCAAGACACCATTGTTCCCTCCCAACCCACTTCGCCGAACCATTCAAGAATGTGGAAGAACACCTTACCTTTAATACTGAAGCCTTAAGCCATCCAGATGCTCCATATATATCCATCCTGGTCACTCTTCCCTCAGTCAAGAGTCAACAACTAGAAGTCCCAGCACTAATTCCAGTACCGCAAGTTCTAATTACTCAGAGTCCTCTCTCAACGGTCAGTGTTGAGACACAAATTATCAAAAGCGAGATTCCAGAAGTTTCATTACCTATAGAGATAGGAACACCATTGAGTCAAAAAAAACCACAAACACCATCAGGAAAAAGCACAACATCACTAAAATAGCAATTGGAGCCAGTACTTCAGAATCCACAGCAGTGTGCAGAGCTACTACACCTTTTCTTGGCAAAGGCAGAAGTACTCCCCCTACTTCCAATATCTATGAAGACCAGAATTGAAAAACAATTGCAAGGTCCCTCTCCAAGAGAATAAGAAGTGGATACACCCCTAGAAAACTTCATGTCTAGTGGAATACCGCTTCAAGCGAGACTACCCCTATACGCTACTATTACATCTAGCGATTTTTCACATTTGCCAATGTCGCAACTAGTAGGTATAATCAAATCCTCTACCGAGAAATTGGAACAAAGGATCCATTAGGTAGAAAGGGAATCCAACATCTAGAAGCAAGTAGGAATCTTGGTGCAGACACAAATAATGCAAGAGGATTATTTGAAGATTCATGAGGAACAAAAATTCAAAAAATTAAAGGAAAAATTAATAGAGGCCTGGACAAATTTCCGAAAGACAATGCCTCAGCTGCTAGAATCTAATGTAATAGATGATCCTGCAGGATAGATTGAATTGGTTCAGGTTTCCTAGACTGAGCTAGAAGAACAAGCAAAAAATCTAGAAGTAAAATTGCAGGAAATCAAGATAGAAGTCAAATTACAACCCCGCGAGGTAAAGGAACAATTGGAAAAGTATGTTCTGGAAGGAAACAATTCCAGAATAACACTACATAAAAATATTGTGGAGTGCACCACAATTTTCAAGGAGATCAACTATTGGATGGGATTAATCTCATGACGCAACTAGACACCGAAAGACTTGCTCTTAAAGATCCAATCCCTTAATGAGGAAGCATCCAACGCCCTAGATATGTTGGAATAACAAGTGAAATTTGATTAGATTCAATAAGAGGATAATGATCTAAATGCATTGTTTGAAGCTCAGACAGTGGCCAAGAAGGAGCTTTGAGAAGTTCGACCAGTCATCCAAGACGCTTATAGACAGATGCATCAAGTGGACACTATAGACGAATCATAATGGAATTCCCTTCTTGCATCCAAACCTGAATATTTCACCACAAGAGAAACCCAGTAGTTTGTTGTTGAAGCTTTAGTGGTTTCCAAGAATTGGCAGGACAAAGTTGAGAAATTTTAGGAAGTCAGGAAGAAATACCTGGAAACAGTGCCTAAGTTGGGCCCTTCATTTGAAGGAGATAAATAAGAAACAATCCAAGTTGGAAGTGGAAGCAACCTGGAAGAAGAAGGCAAGGAAAAACAACAAGCCAACCCAGAGACCAAGGAAGATCTAAAGACTTGACTTGGGGTGAGTCAAGGATTGTGGTTGGAGCCTGTTGGGCCCTTCATTTTTATAAATAGAAGTTGCGTAAGATATTTCATAACTTATTTTTGATAAATAGAATTTGCACAAGATTTTTTGGAATCAGAAAGTCGACCAAAGGAAGGAACATAAAGTAGAGAAAAGGGAATGTGCAACAAGAAATAGTTAGAACATAAAAAAAATTGGAAGGACAATGAAACACTAGTTTTGGAGAATGAGGTTGCAACCGATTAAAGAAGAAGAGATAACTCTTGAGTTCTCAACCAACAATCTTGGATCATATTATACATATATGGGATCAATATGATTTTAAAAAGGGTTTCTAGTGTTATTATTACTATCATTCATGTTGTTATCTTATCTAAGTCTTTAGATCTAGGTTAGGAACGAGACTGATAATGTGATAGATTCATGTAGTATTGTAGTGTTGAAAAGAGAAAGGGATTGAGATAACCTTGTCTCACAGTAGTGCATAAGCAATTTTTATTATCATTGGCATGACCAATTGTATCTATAACTCAAGTTTATCTTGTATTCTGAAGAAGAAACATGTTATATGATAATACAGTGGGAGACAAAATTTTCTTGAAAATATTTTTTGTACTTAGTTCTCTGATTCTATTGAATTTCATCCTATGTTATCTTTTATTTATGATATGCTTAAATGATTATATATTACATATGAATGTATACACATCTCTCTTTCCCCATTCTCGGTTAGGAAATGTTCAGAACTCCAACAATTTTAATCTATCTTGCATAGGAATGATATGAATCTTGATACTTTAGAGATCTGTTTGAGTATTATCCTTACCCTTTCGTCTCCTATTCATCTCGGTTGTGCTTCATGTGAGACTTATACCTTCCTGGGAATATGAAAATTCCATCACAATAGACTACATCGGTGCCTTTTGTTGTTACCTTGAGAAGGACCCTAGTTTGATCAATGTTGCACCAACAACACCAACCATGTCGCATAGTGCCTCATTTGTCCCTCGGTTGTGGCACTAACCATAGTTCTTGAATCCTATGAGAATGATACGTCCAGGTGGCCACAATTATACAATAGTGACTCTGACATTGTTGCTACCTATCATACTGTATTGAGCATAGGAAAACTAGTTCTATACTTTCACCTCTAGGATGGAATGTTACGTCATCTAAGCCATCTATATGTTTTTTCAAGTGAGTGTGAAAATAGAATTTAGGAATGTCGTTATAGTCGGGTGGTAGGAAAACTTGGTGTGGAAAAAATAGCGACAGTACTAAAAAAGAATTTGTATTGGCTGAAGCTTCAAAATTATGTCCAAGTACTTCAGAGCATGCACTTTTTACACCATTTAAAAACACGCCATCAAGAAACATGGGATATACATTCATTTTACTACTTCAAATCGGCCTTTGTATTCCATCTCCATGGATTACATGTACGATGTAACTTCAAGAAAGCATGGGAATTACTGTGTCTTTGTTGTCATTGATTGATTCTCTAAGATGGAAATTTTGGCACCATGTAAGAAGAGTATCATAGTTGAGGCCACTGCTAAGATCTTCTTTGAATGTGTTTGGTTTCATTTTGGGCTCCCAAGGACCATTATTTCAAATGAAGATAGTAGGTTCCTAAATACTTTATGGTCCATAGTTTATGATGGACACCAAGCTGGTTGAACCGACTTCCTTCCATCCACAGACTGATGGGAAAATAGAGGTAGTAAACATGATGATTTTCCATATTCTGAGGATGTACAATTCCAAACATCCACATACATGGGATGAGATCCTTCCTTATGTTAAACATATCTACAATAGATCCATCTACAACACTATTGGCCACAACCCTTTTTAGGTGTGCTTGGGATTCCAACCATTGGCTCCCAATGACATAGCTCTTCCCATTGCAGCTACCTAAGAAGAGTATTCTCATGCTCGAAAAAATGTTGATTGAGAAAAAAAATATGTTGAACAAATATATCACATCCAAAAACAAGTTCATGATATTTTTCATAAATCCAATGCCAAGTACAAGCAGTTCCACGATCAACATCGACTACCACACATGTTTTAGGTAGGAGATAAGGTATGGGTGCATTTGTAGAAATAACACCTCACATGATGCCATTAGAAGATCTTCCCACTTAAATATGGGCCTTACACCATCACCTAGGTTGTGGGTGAAAAGGATTTTGAATTAAGTATTCCCCCTTTCCTTCACTTGCACCAGGTATTTAATGTGGAACTGCTTCAACCATATTTTCCACCTCTCCTAGACACTTCAGATGAGGATGAGCACTTGGACCCTATGAAAATAAATCTTGAATTCATTGAATAGGTGACGGTTGATTAGGTCATGGACACCAAGATGAAGGGAACCTACCAAAAAAATATCCAACTCTATCGGGTCATCGAAGTAGGGAATCTTCTTCATCAGGGAAAGTGGTTCATCGAGAGTCAGATTCAACAGAAGTTTGCCCACCTGATGGAGAAACTTGATGCAATGGGGACAATTTCTTCCTAATGGGGGAGGGATGATCTAGGTGGATACTAGTGGCCACCCAATTGTTCCACTAATTCAAAATGGTTTCACGTCTTGGAATATTTTCTATGGTTTTTTGGGTCCCAACTTTCCAAGGCCTTTATAGGCTCAAAATGATGTTTTTTTGACGCGAAAATGCCTACCATAGGGTCAAGGGAAAAACCTAGGTTGAAAAGATTGTGTACTCCTTAGATATACCTTTATGACAGGGCATCGAGCTCCCCAAATGGATATCAAATGAAAAATTTGGGCCGCCGCGAAGTTGATGTATCAATGAGCCACATTGGGGACCACAAAACGTTTGGTGTTTCATCTTCTGTGGATAGGGTTTTGGATGTTTAGGTTTTTCTCATTGATTCTTTATGTTAAAATGAATATTTCAGCCTATTTGTAATAAAATTCTTGTGAATGAGCGTATATATCACATCTCTCTCTTTAGATATAAGCTACTACCATTCTAGCTAGCTTGTGTGCTTTGCATTTTATAGTTTTTTGTATTCCACCATTCTAGCTAGCTTGTGTGCTTTGCATTTTATAGTTTTTTGTATTCCAGACAACCATTAATAGAATTCGAGTTTAACGATATTTCCATATTTCTTGCAATATCTATGTGTGTTTCCTGTTTATATCTTTTCCTTCATTTTGTTCTTAATATAATCTAGATGATGGTTGGAGTGTGCCTGAAGATTTGAAAGTTTATCCCTTATTGTGTTGACAAGTATCACATTTATCCACAAAGGTGTAGATGTCATGTTTCATACCTTCCAAGAAAAAAAGAAAGTTTGACTTGTTCATAGGTTTTGGTAAAATTTGAATGTCCACCTGTGGGAGAAGAGTGAATCTCAAAGAGCAGAGTGTTTTTAAGGTTTGAATTCTTGCTTAAATACATACGACCTTTATAGTGAATCTCATCATTGTGCCAAGAGTACCCTTGAAATTCTTAAGGATCCTATTGCAATTGTTGTATTAGGCTATAAAGTTTTGGATATTGCAACCATTCCTAGTGAACTACATGAAGCCAATCGAATATAATTAAATAGAGGGAAAAGAGGGATCCTTTGTCTTCATATTTCCACAAAAGAGAATAAACAACCACATTTTATTTGTCCTTATTGTAAATGATCTCATACTCATACCCAAAAACCTTGGTAACCTATTTTTGTTGCTCTGGGGAAGATATTCTCCTTTATAGAAAATACTTGAGACTACAATGATCAATTTTAATATGGAATCATTGTCCCAATAGATAAGGATTCCAAAGATCATTGCAGGCAGAATAGCCAACTGTTACACATGAAATTTACACACCTAGGTACCTCGCCCTAAGTGTTGTAAAGTGTCATATAAGTGTCTTATACACCTTGACACCATGGAATAACCTATGTCA
>CBVK0100189473.1:0-13912 GCA_900067695.1 Picea abies | reverse complement strand
ATAACAAGTGGTCGGTTGTTAATCGTACCTTCCACTTCAATCATGTGTGATTGAAATTCTGCTTGCTTGTTGTCCAAGGCTGCGTAGATCCTCAACATTTTGTTGCCCATATCCTCCACTGTTTCAGCTTGCTGAATAGTATGTACAGTTCTCGCCTTACCATTTTTATGGGGACAATCTCTGTACTTGTGGTTTCCTTGACAACCCCAACACTGAATGGGCGTCAGTCTCTGTCTTTGTGCTCCCTCTTCAGTCCTTCTCGGCTCTCTAAACGATGGTTGTCCCTGAAGACTGTTTCTGAAAAAGGAAGGCTTGTTTCCCTTCTGCCTCTGTTCCTTCTTAAACTTCCTCTGATCATTCCAAGCCTTCCGAAGGATAGGCCTTTCTCCTTTCTGTTCATACAAGCATTTCGCCTTTCTTATTGTTTCTTCCATGGTCTTAGGGTCATCATATTGAATCTTGTCACTCATGGAAGGTGGCAGTCCACTCAGATATCTCTGAATCTTGACAGCCTCATCTTTGATGAATGGAACATACTTCAGTAGTTCTAGGAAACTTCATTCATATTCATCAATGGTCATACTGCCCGACTTGAGTTCGAAGAACTCCTTCATCTTTCTGTCATAGTATCTTTTAGTTAGGTATTTCTTCTCGAAATACCTCTTAAATTCCTTCCAAGTGACCTCTTTCTCTCTGATGTGCAGCACCTGCACTAACTGATCCCACCACATGGATTATTTTCCTTTCAATTGGTACATTGCAATTCTTCCTTCTGAATGGGCAGAATCATTCTACAGTTGAAAGTATTTCTTCATGCCCAACAACCATGTCTCGGCATCTTCCTCCTTCTTATTTTCTCCATCGAATGTTGGAGGCTTAATCTTGTTCATCTCTCCTTTCAATTCCTCCCTTCCAGATTTCCGATGTTTTATGGTAGGGGACGGGCTTGAACTACTGTGTGTCTTCTTGTCAGAATGTCTTTGGGAGCGACTAAGATTTCGGCTACCACTCCTCGACCTACTTCTTCTCCCACGGGTTCTGCGACTCTCCATCGTACTTGAGTCTCTTCCCTTCTCGAGTTTCTTCTTTATTCTTTCCAGGCTCTTCAAAAATTTTAATTTTAATGCACCCTGCCGATCGCTGACTTTCATGAGCTTTCGGCTATCAACTCGGTGAGCCTGGGCTTCTCTTTGCAATCCTTCAATGATTTTCATTATGTGTCCTTCCTTATCCTTCTCTTTTCCATGCCCATTGGAGTTCAATCGTTCAATTCCCATGTTAACATCCTTTCCTTCCTGTTCGTCTTCTAGTTCGGGGGTAATCTACACCTTTCCCCACTCCATACTCGGCGTTGGTTAACTGGAGTCCTGTCCTCCGTTGAAATCTGCACATGCACTGTGCAATTAAATTCGAAGTTTGTCAGGTCATTACTCCTTTGGAACAATCCATAACATTTATAAGCCAATACGAACAAGAACGAAAGACATTTTGATTTAATTAAGTTTTTCTTTGAGCTCTCATTCGGTTCTGCAATTTTTGGGACTTCGGAACTTCGAAATTCTCGGTCCATGAAGATCCGACAGTTAAATATTTGTAACCCAAGTCACCCTTTTCGTAACTCGCGATATCGCGAGTTCGTGAGTCGAAAACCTTCGGCTCATTCCTCCAAACGCCGATACCCAAGACGCGACAAGGGTATGGCTCTCTCCTCACTAGGGTCTGCTACGCATGACCATAGTCTAGGGCTAAGTGCTAGCACTCTTTGCCACTCGCACCATCGTGAGCTATGGCATCCAACCCTGGTACCTCCCCTTCACGAAAACCTGAGAAGTGATGTTGACTTTTCTCCTCTCGTTCTTGCTACTTCGCGACTTTGCGAGTTTCAATGTCGAGCTCTCATGCCCTTATATCGTGAGTTCCCGAAATCGCGAATGACTTTATCCTCCAGGCCCACAGCACAACTGTCGTCCTTCACCATCATGGCATGTGGTACGTTCATGAGGCCCCACTTCGCTTTTTAATGACGTCATCAGGTCCCACCTCTCTCGCTTCTCTTCTCGACCCACTGGCACGTGGTACATCTCCATGTGTCCACATCCATTCCAAGAAAAATCCAACGGTTAGATCTTTCTCAGATCTACGGCGCAGATCCTTTCAACGTTTTGGGCTTCCAAACACCGATGCACTCTAACTCTTGTTAGCCCTCCGGGCTAGACTCGTGGTTCACATGACCTCCCCTTATATGACCACAGTCATACCTCTCTATCGGGGTTTCGGACTTTCCAATGCCAAAGCACATATGTCCTCAAGATTCGCGATTCCCCGAACCCCGATTTCCCGATGGATGACTCTCCTTCTGGAACTTTCCCGAATGCCTCGATCTTGGCCACACATCCCCAAGAATGGATGGTCCTCGTCGCTTCTCGCTATTTCTCGATTTCTAATTCTCCGGGTGCCTTGTCTTCAGGATTCGCAAAACGCCGAACCCCAATATGCCGATGGGCTCCTAATCTTGCCCACATGTCCCAACTAACGGATGGCTCAGATCCAATCTCGGGATTTCATAACTTGCGATTCCCCGATGACAAAGTTCTATGTCAACTCAAAACCCCAGTAGCCGATATACCGATGGGTTGCTTGATCTCCGTGACATGTCCCAACTGTTGGGCGGCTCGAATCAAATCTCGGGACTTCGCCTGGTGCAAGGTAAAAAAAACACTCACCTATGTGAGTCCAGGTGTTCGGATCTCCGAATTGGATGATCGCACGACACGCGTCCTTCCTTATACGGATGGCTCAGATTTCCTCTCGCTATTTTGGAACTTGAAATGTCCCGACCTTCTCGACCTCGAGAACTCCGTTATCCCGAACATCGATATCCCGATAAGCCAACTCCTTTTGGGACTTTCACCTTCCTGTTCACGAAGCATTAAAACTCCGTGCAACTCTCTACCGATCCGACGGATGTCGGGTAATTTGCTCAAGATCTGACGGCTCACAAGGGTTCGCCTTCCCTCCCAAACAGATCCTAGAGCTTCCACACCATCGGTGTGGAGTCCTCTCTCCCTATGGACTCATACCACAATGGCTGCGGTTTCATAACACCACTATACCTCCTGAGTTTTTAAAACTCGTCAAGTAACTCCTTGACATTTTGGAGCAAACCAGGGTATGAAATTGGCCTTCCAGACCCAATTTCCCCTTGCATTCTCAGTCCAAAGACCTCTCCACTGGCCTATCTAGGCTCAGTGTCAAAACCTTGGCTCTGATACCAAACTGTAGCAGACCTTTTCTGCTACTAAGCTTTAATTGCTCTTAAAAGAAGACTATAACACCCTTTTGTACATAACTCATACAGATGTTATTTAACCCACATGCATTTAAACAATAAACACATTCAACATAGAGTATTCATATGAATTACTGCCATAATCAACAAGCAATTACCTATTCATATTAATTCATATACACAGCGGAAAACATGATACATAAGCAACACTGTCATGCAAAACATGATTAAAGCATAATCAGATACTTATCTTTGCAACAGTGGAAGTTTCACCAACCAAGTGCAGGCCTTCCATGAACCTCCCAGCCTTAGACCACTCTGCTCATCAGCTCAGCAGTGGGTCACCCCCGAGCTGGGACTAAGCTCCACCCCAAAGAAAGGAATCCTAGGCTAGGCTGAGGTTACAGGGAAAACATCACAGAATGACTGGAAGGAATCCTCCCAGGATGCCATCTTACGTCCACTACTCCCAAAATCTCACTACCCACATGCCTATTCCGCCTGGGAGTATACACCTTCACAAGCACAGTCCATCAGTGCTACACCTCCCTCTCTGGGTCTCGGCAACAGGCTGGATCAAGAAGTCTCAGAGCCCGAAGCTGGTGCTAGACACTCTCTGGAAGAAACCACTTCCCAACAACTCTCTCTCTCCTGAAAAGAGTTGCTCACAGGCCTGACAACCTGCCTCTTCCAACAACAATCACCTCCCTCACTTGGAGAGAGGTTTCACACAGGTTTGACACAGACTTACACTGGCCAGTAAGCCCTGCGTAGTCCAGCGCTGCATGGCCACAACAATCAAGTGGGAACACAGACACAGGCTTCCCAAATTGGTTCAGCAAACATGGGATAGTCTTCACGGTTTTGGTTTCGAGATTTCACGAGGTGTGCAGAGATCCCATGCATAGGCTCCAACTGTTCAGACAAAAGATGTATTGGCTATCTCCGAAATCAACACAAGATTTTCGGCTTTTAGGGTTGCACCCTAGGTATTCTTGCAGAGGTCAGACCGTTCATGTTCAGACAGTCGGGTGGAATGGAGGAGCGAGAGCCTTCATGGCTTACCTCATCTATTTTATTTGCATGCATTAGGGTGGACACTTGTCACCCTTGAAACTGCATGCGTTCCTCGGCATGCATTACCTTTCTCATGGTTAGGAACTTAGGATAAAACATAAATGGCACATGTTCTTTTGGAATAATATTAAAATATCATTCCCAGGCTTAAGTCCCCTAGGCTTAACACTTAGCCCCTTTTCCCACCTTCCAACCCCTAATTCCTTGCCCACTCTGTGGATGCTCAGTCCCCCTTCACCCATTCATCGTGGTCGGTCTGCACCTGGCGGTGTTTATATTTTATTAAATGTTATGCATACATACAAGTACAACAGCAGGCTCCTGGCCTTCAACACTTAGGCTCCCTGGCCTAACAAACACATAAGTCTCCAGCTTATAAGAACTTGGCTCACCAACCTATAAAACATAATCACAATTCCTTTCAGAACTTGGTTCACTATGGGGCTTGGCCTTGGTGACACTACACTTGTAAAGATTTCTTTATGTAAGTGCAACCAAACTTTGTCTCCCACGTAAAACCAGTGTGGCACTCAGTGTTGATCATGGCACTGCTTGTACTTGGAATTGGACTTCTGTAAAATATCATGAACGTGTTGGTGGAGTTTCTGGATCCTCTCAATGAATTGGGTGTGTTTTTTAGCACCAGTTGGAGCATGCGACATGTCTTCCTAGGTGGTTGCAAGGGGTAGTGCAACATCCATGGGACCCTATGGTTTAAATCCCAACCCCACCTGAAAGGGTATATGGTCGATTGAGCTATGTATGGATCTGTTATAGTTGTCTTGAACATAGGGAAGACTCTCATCCTAGGTGAAAGGGTGCTTCGAATTGTACATGAAGAGGATGTGGATGATCATCTGGTTGACGACCTTGGTTTGGCCATCCGTCTAGGGGTGGAAGGAAGTGGACTTGGTGAGCTTGGTGTCCAGTAGTGACCAGAGGCTCGACCCAAATGTTCTAAGGAACTGGTTTTCTCGATCTAAGATAATGGTTTGTGGGATCCCCAAGTGTCCCCACACTCATTCAAAGAAGATCTTGGTAGTGGCCTCCTCTGTGATACTCTTCTTATAGGTGAACATAATCACCATCTTGGAAAAGTGATCAACAACCACGAAAACAAAATTGTTTCCCCGCTTGGTGGATAGAAGGCCTGACATGTAGTCCATTGAGATGGATTCCCAAGGTCTGTCAGGAGTAGGAAGAGGAGTGTACAAGCCTTGTTTCTCAATGGCCGGTTTGTTAATAATGTAGGCAGTGAAGGATCAGATATACTTGTTAACATCATGTCGAAGTTTTGGCCAGTAGAAATGTCGCTGCAACACTACTATAGTCGTTTCCACACCGAAGTGTCCTGCCACCCACTATAGTGGGATTCCCAAATCATCTTTGCTCGCTCACTTGATGGAACATAGAGATGGACCAGATGGCACAACAACTCTTCCTGAAGATGGAAATTAGTGATAGTTGTGTTTGTGCCCAACATCTGGTAGGTGTTGGAGAAGTCAGGATCTATCTCATAGAGGTGGGGCCATCTGGAGGTCTCATGTCCGCAAGAATCGAGCACTATGATGAGTTTCGCGACTGGAGGTCGGATGAGAAAATTGACAACTTGGTTGGTACTTCATGTTTTATACTTGATGTTGAGGTAGAACTGCTGCAAATATGTCGACCACTTCTGATGGCAATCATTCCACAATTTTCCTTGTGTCTGCATGAATTGTAGCATTTTATGATCGGTGTCGATGACTTTCTCCTTCCCGAGAATGTAATTCCTCCACCGGTGGCAGGATTACACAATGGAGTATATTTCTTTGTCATAAGTAGGGTACTTATGGACAACATATGATAGTGTCTCACTATGATAGGCCATGGGGTGGTTGTGCTGAGTGATGACTGTGCCCACATCATAGTTTGAAGTATCTGTCTCTATCTCAAAGGGTTATTGTAGGTGAGGTAATGAAATCACTGGAGTAGAGAATAAATGATGCTTCAGATCATCGAATGGATTTTGTTGGGACATGCCCCACATAAATTTTTCCTTACCACCACCCTTGGTTATTTGGATGAGGGCCCATACAATATGGGAGAAACCCAACACGAACCTACGATAGAAATTGGAAAGGCCTGAGAAGCTATGATGCTTAGTGAATGTGGTTGGGGATGGAAAATCACAAATGACTTATATATTGGCTATATCAACATGCAAACCATGCACATCAACAATGTATCTTAGGTACCGGACCATGTCCATGTCGAAGGATCATTTTTCCAAGTTCCCATATAGCTTTTGTTGTCGTAGAGTGTGCAAAATCAGTTGAATATGTTGCAAGTGTTCTGCCCAAATCTTTTTGTAGATTAGGATGACATCCAAATATACCACCACAAAATAATTAGTGAAAGGCCACACGATATTGTCCATCATCCTCATGAAATTTGTTGGGGAATTTGTCAAACAAAAAGGCATGACTAGCCATTCAAAAAGACCTTCCTTTGACTTGAAGGATTTTTTCCATACATTTGTTTGTTCTATTGGGACCTGATGGTAGCGAGACTTGAGATCAATCTTGTTGAAATATTTGTCCCCCTTGAGTTGATCAAGGATATCGTCAATTCGGGGAATCGGGTACTGGTTATTGACTTTTATTTTATTTAGGGCCTGGTAATAAATGTAGAGTTGCCAAGTCTTGTCTTTCTTCTGCACTAGTACGATTGGGCTTCCACAAGGTGATGAGCTGGTTCAGATGTGCCCTGATCCAGATTTTATGAGAAGAAAAAAATGAATATAGATTATTATCAAAATATCCTTAACAAAAAATAAGATATCTACAATAAAATTGGTTTCTATTCAATAAGGAAATAAGATGAAACTGTAAAATGCACCGAAAAACAAGCTTTCTAGAATGGTGGCGGCTTATCTCTGAGAAGAGATGTGACGATTGTGCTCATTCGCCAAAATATGATTACAATGAGGCTTTGAAGGCCCTTTTACAATAAACAAGAATGTCAAAAACCCTAGACATCCAAAAACCTAACCCTAGGAGATGAAGCTCCAAAATTCATGTGGGCCCTGTTTGGGTAAGTTAGTACACCAACTTCCTGGGGTTGTAACTTTTGCATACGATCTTTGTTTTATGTGCACGATATCTTGTTAGAAAGGTATACTCGAAGAATACACATGTTTCATGTGGAGATCCCTATACATGATGACTGTGGAGAGCCCTAAAAACACTGTTTAGGGCCTCAAAAATGGCCCCACAACTCAGGGACGACCTCAAAATGACCCTCGAAGTCAGGGATGGCCCTGAAAGACAGGGACCCAAAAACTAGGAAAAAAATTGCCGAACTGGAAAACTGCCAAAATGAGCCAGTTTGAATAGGTGGAGGCCACGAAAATCCATCTGGATCAATCCTCCCCCCTTAAAAAGAAATGGTCTCCATTTCGTTGAGTGCCCCCATTAGATGAGGAAATTTCTATTGAATTTGGCCCTAGGTGATCCACTTTCCTTGGTGCAGGAGTTACCCTGCTTTGACAACTAGATAAAGCTAGATCCTTTGTTGGAGAGTTACCTTGACCTATTTTTCCACAATATGATCATTGGATGCATGTTGTATGCAGTAAGGTTTGAGCTCTATTGGTGTCAGTTGTTCTTCTATCTCTGAGGTGTCCAATAATGGTGGGAAATAAGGTTGAAGGAGATCCACGTTAAACACTGGGTGTAGGCCAAGGAAAGGAGCAATGTTGAGCTCAAAATAATTATCACCCACATCCTTCGTGATGGTGTATGACCGATAACGAAATGGGCGAAGCTTCCAATGGGGTCCAATAAGGCATTTTTTCTGTAAATGCAACGAAACTTTGTCGCCCACCTGAAACTTATGTGACACTCGATGTCGATCATGGTGCTGCTTGTACTTGTCATTGGACTTCTGTAGGATATCCTGAACCTGTTGGCGGATGTGCTAGATCTGCTCAATGAACCGGGTGGCTTTGTCAGCTTTAGTTGGAGCAGGAGATGAGTCGGTCGAGGTGACCACAATGAGTAGTGCAACATCTATGGGACCTAATGGCTAGAATCCCAACCCCACCTGAAAGGGGTTGTGGCCAGTTGAGCTATGCAGGGCTTAGTTGTAGCTATGTTGGACATAGAGAAGGCTCTCATCCCATGTGCGAGGGTGATTGGAACTATACATGTGCAGGATATGCATGATGATTCGATTTATGACCTCGGTTTGGTCATCTGTCTGGAGGTGGAAGGCCGTGGATTTGTTGATCTTGGTGTTCAACAGTGACCAGAGGCTCGACCAGAATGTGATGAGAAATTGACTGTCCCGATATGAGATAATGGTTTGTGGGATTCCAGAATGTACTAAGACTCATTCAAAGAAGAGCTTGGCAGTGGCCTTTGTTGTGATGCTCTTCTTTCAAGTGGCCAAAATTGTCATCTTAGAAAAGTGGTCAACAACCAAAAAAACACAGTCACTTCCCCTCTTGGTGGATAGGAGGCCTGACATGTTGTCCATGGAGATGGATTCCCATGGCTTATTAGGAGTAGGCAGAGGGGTGTACAGGCCCTATTTCTTAGTGGTCGGTTTGGAAATAGCGTAGGCAATGCAGGACCTAATATACTTGGCAACCTCCTATCAAAGTTTCAGCCAGTTGAAAGATTTCTACAACTTTTCCACTGTCTTTTCAACGACGAAGTGTCCTGCCACCCGACTTTAGTGGGATTCCTAGATCAACTTCTCTTTCTCACTTGATGGAACACAGATATGGACTAGACAACACAACAAGCCATCCTGAAGATGGAAATTAGCGACAACTGCATTTGCGCCCAACATTTGGTAGGTGGTGGTGAAGTCTGGGTCTATCTCATAGAGTTGGGGCCATCCAAAGGTCTCATGGTCGTAAGAATCTAGCACCGTGGTGAGTGTTGTGACTGGAGGTCTCCTGAGGCAATCAATGGTGCAGTTGGTGCTTCCTATTTTATACTTGATGTTGAGGTGGAATTGCTGCAAGTATGTGGACCACTTCTGATGGCAGTCATTCTGCAATTTTTCTTGTGTCTGCATGAACTGTAGTGGATTATGATCGATGTGGATGAGTGTCTCCTTCCCAAGAATGTAATATCTCCATTAGCAATAGGATTGCACAATGGATTACGTTTCTTTGTCGTAAGTAGGGTACTAACAAAAAACATCTGATAGTGTCTAACTATCATAGGCCACGAGATGGTTGTGCTAAGTGAGAATGATTCCCACAACATAGTCTAAAGAATATTCTCGATCTCAAAGGGTTTCTCCAGGTTCAATAGTGAAAGTATTGGAGCTGAGCACAAGTGATGTTTCAAATCATCAAACCATTGTTGTTGGGACCGGCCCCACAAACATTTCTCCTTACCACCACCCTTGGTTACTTTCCTAAGGGCCCATGCAATATGGGAGAATCGCAACATGAACCTGCGGTAGAAATTGGCAAGGCCCAAGAACCTCTGAAGCTTAGTGAGTGTGGTTGGGGCTGACCAATCACGGATGACTTGGATATTGGATAGATCCACATGTACACCATGTTGATCAATTATGTAGCCTAGTTAATGGACCTTGTCCATGCCAAAGGATCATTTTTCCAAGTTGGCGTATAGCTTGTGCTGCCACAGGGTGTGCAGAACCTACTGAATATGTTGCAAGTGTTCTTCCCAAGTCTTGCTGTAAATGAGAATGTCATCTAGATATACCACTACAAAATTATTGGTGAATTGTCGTAGGATATCGTCCATCTTCCTCATGAAAGTGGTTGGAACATTTATCAAGCCAAAGGGCATAACCAACCATTTGAAAAGACCTTCCTTTGACTTGAAGGCAGTCTTCCATACATCTATCTATTCTATCGGGACTTGGTGGTAGTCAGACTTCAGATCAATCTTACTGAATTATTTTTACCCCGTGAGATGATGAAGGAGGTCTTCAATTTGAGGAAACGGGTACCGGTTTCTGACTGTGATTTTATTCAAGGCCTAGTAATCAATGAAGAGTCTCTAGGTTCGATCTTTCTTCTTTACCAGCACGATTGAGCTCCCGCAAGGTGATGAGCTGGGATGGACGTTCCACTTGTGGAGCAGTTCTTGGATCTACCTCTTAATCTCCTCATTCTCTAATAGAGAGCAGTGGTAGACTAGCCCATTGGGAAACAGTCCGTCGGGGGTCAGATCTATGGGGTGCTTGACCTGACAGTGCAGAGGTACCTCGGTAGGTGAGGAGAAGATATCTGAGTATGCTTCCATGACCTTATCCACTTGTTTCTACTGTGTGGAGAGGTCGACCGTGAAGACCTTGGATTTGGTTGCGATATTTCTCTCATTCTGAGAGTCAATCATGAAGAAGAAAAACTTCCCCATCTAAGAGATGACCTTCCTTCATTTCTTGGCAGAGATCAAGGAAATATCACTAGGTGGGACTGCCTCCGGTATCATGTACAATTTATTGTTCAAAGTAATAATAACACTACGAGGCCTAGACTCATATATAACATGGTGTTTCCATAAATATGGTTGGTGTGAAAGAACATTACATAATTCAAGAGGGGAAACATCACAAAATACCTTGTCTTTGAAGGGCTTGATGTTGTATGAGGCAATATTGTTGGTTGATGTGGATGTCACTTCCTTGGCGGAGCCATCCGATGGTGTAGGGATGCAGGTTTCATGTTGTTGGTAGGGTGAGTCGCTTGAATAAATCTACTGAGATGAGGTTCTTTTGGCTACCGCTGTCAACAATGAAGTGCAGCGGGGTACCCTTCACCCACATTTGTGAATGAAAAAGGTGCTCGCCTTCCTCTGGCTCATCTGGTTCACTGGGATGGAGCTTGGTGGTAGAAACGGTCACACTGGGTTCTACATCAATGATCCATCTCCCCCTTTCTGGTTCTAAATCAGATTCATAACCTGCATCTGATTTAGAGGCTTTCACCTTAGCCACTAATGAATTCTTTGAGCGGAAATCATCAGTGTTATGCCAGGGTCTCTTATGGAAGTCCCGCCACTTTCTTGTATCTTTCTTTGTCTTTCTGGTGTCCTTCTTTGCTTGCAGCCTGGATTGGTTGTTCTGAGGTGGTCCATCTTTTCTCTGTCCTTTGTTCTGCGGTTTGGGGCTGCCCTTTCCTGGATTTTTCTATGAGGGGTTCCTAGGCCCAAATTGTTGTGTCTTTTGTTTGATCTTCTGCTCGATTTTGATGACATATTGGTAGGACATGCCCAAAGATGAGATGTCTAGAAACTCCATTTCATCTTGGATGTATCTATGCAAACCATCGCGATACTTGAGCACCATATGTCACTCAGAATCTTTGATACCTAGCTTGGTGCGCAAGGTATGAATGATATTTGTGAACTCGGGCACTGCTTGGTCTCTTTCCTGCCGTAGTGTGGTCCATTTTTATACAGCTTGTCATAACTTCCAACATGGTAGTATTGTTCCTTAATAGCGCCCCTGAAGGAGTGCCAGGTGACCACGAATGTAAATAATAAGGGTTACTCTATTTCGTTCTGTTCACAAAAAGTTCCCCACCAATATTTTACATGGGGAACGACTTTGAGGACCGCAAAAGTAATAATTTCTCTATTCGAGAAGTTATGGACAAAGAAATAACCTTCTAGAAAATTCAACCATTTGTCTACAACATCTGCGTCTATCTGGCCTTCAAATATAGGAACATCGAATCTGATTTGTACCTTGAAGGGGGTGACATTTCCATTTGAGGAATATGCATCGCTTGTTGGTAGCCGCTGAAGGATTTGAGAAACTATCTATCATCTCGTTCCTCTGTTGTGTGAAGGATTCCTCAAGCAACATTTTGAAGGGATATCTTGTCGCACCATCTTTCATTTCTCCCACCATGAGAGGTCTTTTGGGAAATCGAGAGATTTTGTCCTTAAGACAACAAGCTCGAGACCCAATTCTTTGTACCCTGACCTCATTGGGGACATGCATTAAGAACGACAAGGAGCAGATTTCTTTGATACCACTGATCCATTTCTTATGAGCAAAATGAAATGAATACAGATTATTATCAAAACATGCTTAACACGTAATAACAGATATACAATAAAACTGGTTTCTATTCAATAAGGAAATAAGTTGAAACTGTAAAATGCAGCGGAAATCAATCTTTCCAGAATGGTGGTGGCTTATCTTTGAGAAGATATGTGACAGATGTGCTCATTCGCCAGAAGATGATTACAATGAGTCTCTAAAGGCCTTTTTACAATAAATAGGAATTTAAAAAACCATAGACATCCAAAAACCTAACCGTAGGAGATGAAGTGCCAAAAGTCATGTGGGCTCCGTTTGGGTAGGTCAGTACATAAACTTCTTAGGGTCGTAACTTTTGCATACGATATCTGTTTTAGGCACACCATATCCCATTGGAAAGGTCTACCCAAGGAATACAAATGTTTATTGTGGTGATCCCTACACTTGTTGACTATGGAGATCCCTAAAAACGTTGTTTAGGGCCTCAAAACGGCCCCAGAAGTCAGGGATGGCCTCAAAATGGCCCCGAAAGTTGGGGACCCGAAAACTAGGAAAAAATCTGCCGAACTGAAAAAATGTCAAAATGAGCCAGTTGGAATAGGTGGGAGGCCACCGACATCCATCTGGATCATGCCCCTTATGGATAATTTCTTAGATCCGACGCTTTATCTCCTCATTTTCTAGTAGAGAGATTCAATAGACTAGCCTATTTGGTAGCGGTGCATTGGGGGTCAGATTGATGGGACGCTTGACCTGACAGTGCAGAGGTACCCCAATAGGTGATGAGAAGATGTATTTTTTTTCCTCCATGACCTTATCTAATTGCTTCTACTACGTGGATAGGTCGATGACGAAGACCATGGATGTGGCTGTAACCATTCGCTCACTTTGAGAGTGAATCACAAAGAATACAAACTTCCCAGTCTGAGAAATGACCTTCATGGATGGCTTGGTAGAGATCAAGGAAACAAAATTAGGTGGGACTACCTCAAGAATCCTGTACAATTTCCTATTCAAAGTAATAATAACACTGTGAGGCCTAGACTCATATACAACATGACATTTCCATAAATAAGATTGTCCCAATAGAACATCACAAAATTCAAGGGGAGCAACATCACATAATACCTCAATTTTAAATGGCTTGATGTTGTACGATAGGCGACACGGTTGGATAACATGAAGATCACTTCGTTGACATAGCCATCCTATGGTGTAGGGATGTGTGTGTGGCATTGTCAATATGGATAGTTTCCTGATGACCTATGCTAAGATGAGGTTCTTTTGGCTACCGCCATCAATGATGAAGTGCAACAGAGTGACTTTTATCCAAATTTGTGAATTAAAGAGGCCCTCACTTTCCTGTATCCCATCAGGTTCACCGAGATGGATCTTGGTGGTAAGAAAGGTGGCACTAGGTTCCATGTCAATTATCCATCTCCCCTTTCCTGGTTCTGACTCATAGTCATAACCCACATCTAATTAAGAGGTTTTTACCTCAGCTGGTGAGATCGGAAGAGC
>CBVK0100189472.1:0-13912 GCA_900067695.1 Picea abies | reverse complement strand
GGGGGGGGGACCATTTCTTGGAGGGAGGATAGATCCATGACTTTGAGAGGGGTCTTGGAGATTTGAGCACCTGGGTTGTTCTTACAGTTACCCGATCTACTGTTTGGCATCATCATTGGAGCATTTGGACATATTTGGCAGCAGGGCCGAATTGTTGAGGCTATTTAGGGTTCTAGTAGGGCGTGGCATCTTCCAACTTGAGGGTTTGGCACTTCATATGGTCAGATCTCATTCTTATATTGGTCTTCATTATTATTCAACCTTTGGAGGCTTGTGGTATTCTATTGGAGCATTTTGTAGCAGCTTCTATTGTGTTATTGGAGCCATCCGTTGAGCATTCCAGATCGACCTCTTCATTGTAGAAGGTTCTTATTATTATGAATAAAGAGCAGATATGAATCATTGTTGGGTTGTCTATTGCATTGTTGGTCTTGCATATGGTTGAGGTATGTTTCACAGTAAACACATATAAATCATCAATATAAACCTAAGCGCAACCTAAAGGATCACAGTAAACCAAGTGTTTGATGAAATTCCACCACTAGTAAAAGTTTAAAAAGACACCCAAAATCGTGATGTTCTTGGCATATTGGCTTGGGAACATTACACTAGCTTGTAAGTCTCTGAAGTACAATATATATCTAGTATGATCTATGATGACATGATGCAATTAAGATTTAATTTTTTAACAACATTTCAAATGACAAATGTGTGGTGAATTACTATTGTAAAAGTATTATTAGATTAATGAATCAATATTCAAAGGACATTCCACAAATTGGACAATATTGTTCACTTATTTGACATAAATTGTGAAGGTGTCAATCTACTTTCTTATTTCATTTGTATACCTTACCTCTTTTCTAGTACACTTACAACAACATTATGTCCTTACTCTTTGGATTTTTCATTTTGTGAAATTTCAAACCTTGAACTGATATTATTTGTTGAATTTTTAGACATTAAGATTCCGTTGGAAGGTACAATAGTTTGAACCTTACACGTGGGAAGAGATCGAGGAAATCACTCATCCTCTAGTTTTTATAATGTTCTATACTTTATCACTATTTTCTAGCACACTCACCATGCTTGAGTTAGAAGCATATGACTTGTCTAATGGTTGTTGTAATTTTTTTCTCTTAGCTTTGGTTGTGTTACCCACCATGCCTAGGGGTAACAAGAGGAGATCATGTCTCATGGCCCACAATGAAGACAATGATCTCGACCATGACGATGATCAACATATCCACGGATAGCCTCCCAAACCCTCCCCTCAGATTTCCTCTTTTGCTTTAGATTAGCCAAGCTCACCACATCTAGTCAAATCAATGTATGGGAGATGGTCAACCAACGTCACCATGAGGCATGTTAGTCCTTTCATGCGAAGTTTCGTGCTTAATATACTAGGGATGTGGATGAGGATCATTAGTTGAAGTTGGATAATAGATCACTAACTCAAGAAGTTATGTTTGTTTCCTTTCACCTTGGTGGCCAACATTTGTGCCCTAGTCCTATGTTGTTACCGCCTAGGGATAAGGGGTACTGCTGGGGGGTCCTTGTTAGAAATAATAGGTGTGATCGTTTAACTATAGACAATATAGCAATATTATCACCCAACCATAGGCTGAAGCCACCCCTGAACACCTTAGCCTTGACAAAGAATAATTCTGGAAGCAAACCCTAGGCCTAATAGCCAATCAATGTAGCATACCTCTCTCTAGAGATAGTGCACAAGGCATAAATTCCAAACCATAACCAATATAAAGTCCAATCCTAAAACCAAAAATACAATTTGCAGTAGTTGCAGCTGCAACTACTCTCTAGTCTTGCGCACTTACTAAATTTCTGTAGTGCGCACTAGATTTCTGCAGTTGAGAGCTATGTGTGTACAAATGAGCTCCTACATCCTGTATTTATACTACTCTTTCTTAGCTGTCTGGGCCAACTTCTCTCTCTGGAGGCTAAAGACTCAATATTAATTATTTTCTTTAGCCGACTTGTCTTCTAGGGTTATGCCCAAAGCTTTAGGTTTTCTTCTTTCTTTCCGGAATATTCTATTCTTGTCAGGGTTACACATGGAGGTTAATACCTCCAATAAATACCATAATATCAACACTCCCTCCTAGCTATGGAGGTATTTAAAGGTAATGGTCTTGAGCACAAACATACCGTTCAACCGGTAGCATCATCATAGCCATACATGCTATCTCATGATCAAATCATGAGCACCATCATCACTATCAATATCATCTGATGTTATCAACTGTATCATCTCTCAAAGCCATACTCCATCTAAGTAATCATGCATGATGCTGAATAAGTCACTCACTCCACAGAGTGATACAAGAACCATTCTTCTAATCCAGATATATGTCCTAGAAGAATAACTATTCCAACAGATGTTGGAAGCCACACCATGGGATACAAGGACCACTCTTCTAATCCAAACATACGTCCTAGAAGAATAAATGTCCTAGACCATTTTTTGCTAGGAGAATTTTTTTCCACCAACACACTGACTATCCATCTAGCTAATAATCATTTCCGACACTACTGATAGTCTTCATGGCAATTAGAACAATTCCATTCAATATAACACAACTGTGTCTATCCAGAGAAGTACACAACTACTATCTAGTGGTACACAACCACACCAAGTAGCACACAACTACTTAATCAGTGACGTATAGTCACAACCAGTGGAACACATCCACCACAGTAGCATACATCTACTATCCAGAGACATATAGTTTCCACAACAATCTGCATAAAACAATATCATGATATCAACTGAGTCATCTGGGCCATTCTTCCACTCACATATGTGAGATCTGGAAGAGCATCTACCCTCAGAAGGTAAAACATCAGCCATGGGATATCTGGACTATTCTTCTCAAGCATAGAAGAATAATTGTCCCTGATTTATGAGCCTGGACCATTCACTTAACTGGGCCATTCCTCCGAGACTAATCATTGTGCAACCTAGAGAGAATGAGTCTGACCTAGGGAATGACTGTCCCTAATTGCTGAACCTGGACCATACACCTAATTGGGCCATTCCTATGACACTAATCATAGTGCAACCTGGAGAGAATGAGTTTTCCATAGGGAATGACTGTTTGGACCATTTCCTAATGGAAACGACTGTCATGCACCAACCTCCAAAACAAGCCATTCTTCGAAAACTGCTCACAACTGTGAACTTCGAAAGAATGATTGCTTGATGAGGCAGACCATTCTACTTGGCCACTACTCAGAGTGACTTCCAAGAAGAATGACTGTCCTAGAACATTCCCCCACACTGGCCACAAGAGGAATCGCTGTCTATGGTACATCAAAAATATATTAGACCATTTTCATTATGAAAATGACCGTCTGATCTGGACCATTTTCTAAACTGGAAAATGCTTGTCCATCAGAAATCTCAAACCACTTTCCGAATTGGGAAGGAACTGCTCATCCTGGACCATTTTCGAATTGAAAAATGACTGTCCATAAGTCAATGACATATCAATGCTCCCTCCCAACCTAGGGGTAATCTCTTCCTTTTTCAATAAGGAAGTTGTCTCCACGAGCCCCAACTTGTTTCTTAAGTATGCAAACTTTTCATCTTGGATAGAGGCTTTGCCAAAATATCTACTATATTCTCATTGGTGGAGATATACTGGAGAATTGCTTCTTTCTTCTAGACTTTATCACGGAGAATATACTGCTTGATCTCAACGTACTTCGGTCTATCACGGAACACTATTTTTCTATGAAGGCTTCACATAAATTTGATCATTACAATATATCATGGTTGAATTCAATACCTCTGTTTCCTGCCAGCTCATGACATCGTGGCAAATCTCAAGCTGAAACATATCCAAGTAGCACTTCTTCTGTCATCATGAGAGTTTGTCATGGATTACCAATCCATCATCCCAGACTTCTGAGTAATCATTCTGATACACTATTTATGCCATAAAATGATTTCACCACACTTCTACTGTATATATGAGATACTCTGCATCAAGTTACTTGAATCCATACAAGGTCTTCTTTCATTTGCATACATGGGTCTCTTTTTGGTATACCTCAAAACCTTGAGATTTCTCTACATAAGATTCTTCTTCAAATGCTCTATTGGGAAGAACAATCTTTTGCATCCAACTAATGTAAACTTCAATCCATGGATACTATAAGAGATATAATAGCTCAAATAGAGGTATATATGGTTTACATGAACAAGCTGTCATTATAGTCTTCTTCTCCTTCTGGAAGAACCTCTAGTTCTGAATCTCACAATGCTTCCATTCATAACTCTTTTTCACAATTTCTTACATATACTATTCTTCATCATAACTTCCATTTCTTCTACTTTATTGCTTCTAGTGGGTTCAAGCCAAGCTGGTAGTCTTGTGATTCTCGGTATAATAACTAGTTGTTCTGGTTTTTCTTTTGGAATATTCATGTTCTTCCTCATGTTTCTCTTTATCTCTTGGATCCATGGAGTCTTCTATAGATTCCATGCCATGAATATTCCAACTTATTTATTTCATCATAGGATCATGGATGTAGATGGACAATCAATGATACTTTAAGGATTTTTTTTGAAGAAGACTTCTAGAGTCAAACTGAACACATGATGCTTATCATGGATGCTACTTTCAATTGGAACATGGACATATACTTCATAATACTCAATGGATCACATCATTTAGGATTATCTCCCTCCTAATCCTTGCTTCATGCATGAATGCATGCTCTTCTTTTGGAATTCTGTAATCAAATCCCTCCATCTAAGAGAGTCCACGCTTCCATTTGCATCCTTATTTCCTTCTGCAAAGTGTCACAAGTCTTTTTCTAATTTCCTCTTGATTGTTGAATTCTTTCTGTTTTGACTTCTTCTGGGTCTCTTCAAGTTTGATTTTGATTTTGACTTATCTAGCAGTTGTTACTTATATAATAACTTCCACATGAATTGCTACCAAGGGTTGTCAATGTACTTCATCTTTTCATGTGTATTTCTTGACTTGTCGTCATTGTGATAACAATCCTTATCTTGTTATTCTTCCATAGGTATTGTTTCACTTGAACATCTTATCTTCTAAGAAATAGATATGCAATATATGTACAAAAACTATGTAAACATGGTATGTACAAGAACTTTGAAGAATATTGTTACCTTGACTTAGAAGAAGAAGTCTGTTTTATCCTGCTTGGCCTGCTTTGAGGGTTCCCTTTCTTCAACAACTGATGCTTCGTCTGTTTCCTTAAGCCAAAATTCCTCTTATCCCTGAAGTTATTGAATTTTTCTGTGAAGGCTTGATCATCGTATTTCTTTTGGGATTTCTCTTTTGGGCTAATCCTTGATTCTTCTTGTGCACAACAATTCCAAAGTTCTTCAAATGTGAGATACTCCTTTCTTGTGTTCATGCTTGCGAAAAATGCATCCCATATGTTGAGTACTATATTTACTAGTTCCTTGAAATAATTTCTTCAGTAGCCTGTAGTTGATCTCTTAATTGAGAGATTCTCACAAAGTATAATGTTATGCTTTTATCATCATTCATTTTCATGTCACGAAGCTCATTCTTCAAACTCATTACTTGTCCAATATTTCTTATTGAGAAGAGATTAATTAGGGCATCTTACATCTTCTTAGATGAGTCAAGATGAGAGATGTATGGTATTAAGTGGTATTTTAGAGAGTCGACTATGATACTCATGGAATTGATGTCATTGTCCTTGAACTTCTCCATAACTGCAACGTTCTAAGGTTCCTTCTCTTTTCCTTCTCCAAACCTTGGTTCCACGATATTTCCTTTCATGATATCCAATACTTTATTCTTGACAAGGATGAGGTCAATCCTTGTCTTCCATGCTCTGAAGTTAGAAGCCCCTTCTAACTTTTTTTTCTGATTTCATAGAGTATGTCATGACTCCTTTGAATTTCACCAGAAACTCAAACTTGACGTCTTAGCTTGCTGAGAATACTAGGAGGTGCTCTAGGTTAGGGCACACTAGGCTATCCATAAATTAGGTCAATCTCTTTACTTAAGGTGACTCAACAATAGGGTTAGGGTTTCGTTGCTGCAACAAAAACTTTGACTGCAATTGCAACTGTAACTGAGCAAATCCTCCCAATCTATCTTCCAGCGGTTATATTGTCTGAAGATAGTGTGGGCAAATAACCTGTTAGAAATACTAGGTGTGCTCGTTTAACCATAGACAATATAGCAATATTGTCACCCAACCATAGGACAAAGCCACCCTCGACCACATTAACCTTGACAGAGAATAATTCTAGAAGCAAACCCTATGAATAATAGCCAATCAATGTAGCATACCTCTCTCCAGAGATAGCACACAAGGCATAAATTCCAAACCATAACCAAGAGAAAGTCCAAGCCTAAAATTGAAAAGACAAGTTGCAGTAGTTACTGCTGCAACTACTCTCTAGTCTTGCACACTTACTAAATTTCTGCAGTGCACACTAGATTTCTGCAGTTGCGAGCTGTGTGTGTACAAATGAGCTCCAACATTATGTATTTTTACTGCTCTTTCTTAGCTGTCTGGGCCAACTTCTCTTTCTGGAGGCTAAAGACTCAATATTAATGATTTTCTTTAGCCGACTTGTATTCTAGAGTTATGTCCAAAGCTTTAGGGTTTCTTCTTGATTTCCAGAATATTCTATTCTTTTCAGGGTTACACATGGAGGCTAATACCTCCCATAGCTACCATAATATCAACAACCCTCATAAGGGAAACATTCGATTTCCCCACCATAATTAACACTTTCCATCATGTATCCTGTCACAATGTACTAAACTTTGGTAATGGGTCATGGTTCATTCTCTCATGAGAAGAGGGGCTAAAGGACCAACGATTGATTGCAACCTTTCATAAAAGAAGAAAAGAATTATGCTAAAGAAAGAAAGAAAGAATATCAAAGGACTCTCAAAAATCAGTCCAACTTGAGCTCTACCCTTTCCGCGTTCACTCTAATCCCAAAGCAGTGATGCTACAGTTTGAAACCTTATAGAGGGGACTTGCAAATATGATAAGAGGACAATAAAAAGGAAGATTAAGGGGTTGGAAAAATCTAGTCCTCAGAAAGTGGTAACTCAAGAGAAAACACACCCTCCACAAAGGCGCTCATAGAAATGCATTCAATGACACCATAAGCCATGAAGTAAGCCCAAGTCATACCACTATCACACTTAGTCTTGTAGGGTTATATTCTTTTAATACTTCCCCTGGGACATATCCCTCTACCTGGGTCTTTTCTTTCACTGTTTTTCTTGGAACACCTAATAGGGTCAGATGAAGGTCCTCCTATACTCAAACTTGCCAAACCTACATAAAGTCCTGAGCTAGTGTGAAATTTGAAGGGGACACTTAATGTGAATTATTTATGTGGATTATATATTAAGTAATAACTTACTTTGCATGATTCAAGGACTAATATATCATATGAACATTGTATTTACTCGATTTCATATTTTTTTTTGATCTAGATGCTCCTAACATGGTTCTTGAAGGACACCCCAGGCTTTCACCCAGAACGTTGTGCCTTTGTTTCAGGATATGGAACGTGTAATTAAGAGAATTGAGGCACCCAATGACTTGACACATATAGAAATTTTCTCTAACATCTTATATACCTTTGGAGATGGGCATATGAGCTTGATTTTGATAGATATGGTCATGGTGGCACATAGATGAGAAGGAATCCCACACCCTTGTCTCTGCACCCCAAAGACTATCTTGCATTGGATGGAAGACGTTGCACATGGAGATGATTGGAGGACACACATAGGCAATATATAACCTTCTCCTCTTTAGATGCCAACCCTTGCACCTTGGACGCTAGGCATTTAGATGGTGACGTCATGGTAAGGTTTGTTAGAGATGATGGGGTTTGCTGCCACTTGGATGCTAGTGATGACTTGAGATGTGGAATAGCATTATTCCACCACACTTGCAGCTTAGACGATGACACATGGCCTTGGAGAGTCCCTCCTACCCATTGGATGCATGACATCACCACACATGTGACCATTTATGTATTCTTTTCATGATTTTGACATTTGTAGAGGCTAACTTGAGGGGTTGACCCCGCTTATAAACATGAATTTTTACTTTTGGACAAAATGGAGTGCTAGGGTTTCCTTATAAATAAGGCTAGCACTCCATTTCATTTTTCATCATCACTTTCACTCCTCACATTTGTGTGGGAGAGATATAAAAGTTTTTCTCTACTCTCTTTTTGTCTCTTGGATCTCATGCACACTTGTTGAAGAGGGATCTTTGTGGATGTTATTTCTTTCTTGGATGGTATGTTTATGCAACTAGGGTTTTTCTTTGCCCAACAACTTGGATAAGTAAATAATTGATGCAATTTTATGTCATTGCTAATATTTTAAGGTGATAATTACTATCTTGTTGCATTTTACTTTGTCTTGGTGAAACCCTAGGGAGAAGACATGCGTCTTT
This sequence comes from Picea abies, assembly GCA_900067695.1. Taxonomy (NCBI): domain Eukaryota; kingdom Viridiplantae; phylum Streptophyta; class Pinopsida; order Pinales; family Pinaceae; genus Picea; species Picea abies. The sequence continues at coordinate 5,431 of CBVK0100189472.1, read as the reverse complement.
CTCTCCATATGCTTTGTTTGTCCAAGTTTTGTGAAAGCATTCTCTTGCTAGGATTCAAGGACCTAAGGCCCAAGAGGCTTTATACCTTTAGGGTTTTGATCATGGTCTTTGATCCTTGATCTAGGTTATCTAGAAGAGAGAAAATGACACCTAGGGCCCAAGAGGCTTTATACCTTTAGGGTTTTGATCATGGTCTTTGATCCTTGATCTATGTTATCTAGAAGAGAGAAAATAACACCTAGGGCACAAGAGGCTTTGCACCCTAGGGATCATTTTCTAGAAGGTTTATTCCTAATTCCTGGGAGGCATTGCACCTTAGGGTTTAAACCTCATTATTCTTTATCATCTAGATCAATTTTCAAGGTGTTGCATGCTTGAATCCATAGGCCCTAAAAGACAATGACACTAGTCTAAAGCTCTTCTCATGGTGAAAATTACACTTAGAATTAACATTCTCTCTCTCAAAGTGACTTTACTAACTTCTCTAACTCTAACTTTAGAAAACTAATGATATTTGTTGCTGATGTTGTAAATTTTTTCTACATCCACTAGGGTTTACTTTAATTGCTACATACATGCTTGGAAAAGTGGCTTAAGATACTCAAAAAATTATATTTAACAATTGGATGTTGTTGCAAATGTTAAAGGATTAATTTCTATGCTTAATTGCTATATTTTTGAGTACTTTTTCTTGTTGTTGTTGCAAAAGATTGATTCCTATTATACATTGTATTACTGCTTTAATTTGCAACAACAATTGGATTTATTTCTTATCTCATGTTTAAGATGTCATTTATGAGCTATATAACTTGGTGACTGTGTATATCATGCTCCAAATTGTTTATTGTCTCGTACAGGTGAACCGATTACCTTGTTAAATTTCTTACCTCTCCTAGACATAGACCTAAGTTTTAGGTGACCAAGATAGGGGGTTGTAGGCTCAACTAATCTTGCTATTTGATCCCTTGATGTCTCCAGGGAATCCTCCCTTGTGTTGGATATTATTCCATCACTAAAATTAGGGAAGTATCTACTTATGTGACAATGGTAGAAACTTCCAATTGTTACATAAGATTGGGATCTTGTGCAAGCCTTTGCACAAGTAAAAATCATGTGATAACATTATGGCACCATTGCTGGGGAGAATTGAGTCTTTCTCTCTATGACATTCTTCTGGTAAACTTACCCCAAATCCCTTATCCTCAACTTTACCTAGAGACTCCATTAAGGGTAGAATCCCTTATTTACCTTGATGATCCTTGTCTAAAGAGATCATTCGACGACTCCACTGGTATATTTTGAGGTGTCATCCTATCCTAATACCTTTGTAGATTACTAAGTAATGGAATCATGGAACCCTCAGATTACCATGAATTGTATCCTTCTATTGATTTTGAAAGTATTCATGGATATCCAAATATGTTTGACCTAAAGTTTACAATAAATTGTCCAAAGTTTAATAATGACCAGTCTTCAGGAATTTCTCATGTTGTAGATTTTTTGAAGTACATACAAGGAGTAGAAGCGAGACATGATGATGTACAATTTTTATTTTTATTTTATTTTTTTATGTATTCCTTTTCATTAGGATTACAAGATTAGATCAATGTTTGTTGCAAACCAAAGGACATGTCTTCCTTCGTAGACCTCGTTGGCAATTTTATTGAGCATTGTACCACACCTTTTTAGACATACCAAAACATCCTTCAAGATCTCACAACATCCCTTAAAAGGGAAGCCTTCTTCCTTGACCATATTGTAGAAGAACTTAGGGAGGTGCACCATGATCAAGAAAAGAGTTCTATTGGGAATGTTCATCCACATGAAGATAACACATTGGAATTCACTCTACTAGTTAAGGAAGAATTGTGGGAAGAATTCTCCCAAAAATTGAAGGAAAATGTTCAATAATATAAGAAGTGTTGCAGGAAATTGGTTGATCATTGCAGAGATGTACAACTTTTTATTGAAATTTGTGCATTAAGGTGAGGGGATAATGAACTCATGTTGGAAAGGTATGAGCAATGTCTCACTGATTCCATGGAGCAAGAACTCACTAAAAAATATTGTGGGGTAAGGACACTGTGTGCCAACATGTGAGAGAAATATGATCATCCTTTTATTTTGTCCAAGATATTGGAGTTTGATGTAGAGGTGGGAGAATGGGATGATTTAGAAGAAGACATAGATCTTGAAAACGTTCTCCTTCCAGACGATCAAGCGGACAATGAATAATTTACTGACGAAGAATCTCCATATCTTGAGCATGCCTTGGATGAGAGTCTTCAAGATCACACACCTTCAAGGAAAGAACCTAAGGAAGATATTTATGAGGAGGGTTACCAAATCCTTGAAGAGGAGAAATAATCAACTCATGATTCCATCAAAGACAATGGATATTTGATTAAAGAATGAGAACCTAAAGAGGTGATTCATGAGAAAGGCCACCAAGTACACAAAGTAGAACATGAGCTTCTTTATGAAATTGTTAAAGAACACTTTGATGAATCACACCATGTTGAAGACCCAATCCTCAAAGAAGGCCCTCATGAAGATCCTCCATTTGATGAAGACGAAGTCACTCAAGTTTCTTCCTCTCCTGCACATGAAGAAGCGAACATGGTAAGTTGTACTCCTTTCCAAGTTTTTTATGTTGCTTCATTTCATGATTTGGAAAGTGAAGAGGTTCTAGAAGAACCCTTGGATGCATTAGTCCCATCATGCTATAATAAAGATGATGATACAATTGAAAATATTGATGATTTTATACATGTTGGGAGACGTAAATGGGATATGAGTTGTTCTTGTTTTAATGGATATCCCATTTATGACATTGAAGGTTGCTTCCAAATAAATAATATATAATTTTTGCATTTAGAACAACCATATGTGATTGCTAATGATTCATATGTATGGAAACATAAAGATGATATGATCACAGATCTGTTCCAACCACCTAGGGATGACTTATTGCAACACTATCATGATGGTTTCCGGTCATATTCTAGAAGGTTTGATACATATTCTTTTGAGCACTTGGATGTATCCTACGAAAAATATTTTCAACCACCTTTATGCTCTAACTTTGATGAAAATGAGGCCATGATTTTCCCTGAACAATATTTTTGTAACACCCTGTTTCCCCAAGTTTGTAAATATAACTATATTGGCCAAGAGACTACGACAATCTCAATATGTGTGAATGTTTCATTTGATGGACCTTTGTATAAAAGGTTGATGAATGCAAATTCTGTTATTTTAATAGAAAATGGATAAGTTTTGCATGACTGCTGGAAAGGCGATGTGATAAGAGAGATGACAAATGCTGTGAAAGAGATGATGAAGGGGATAGGGAATGGTTGCGTTAACCTTCACCAGACCAGTACCTTGCTAGATTTAATTTCTCAGGATCATAACAACCCTCCGAACCAGGAATGAATGTCATTCAGGCTGGTAGGTGGGAATCCATCCTCAAGATTTAATGAGGGGATGGGGCAGACCACCCATCTGTAAGGCTTCCAGACTCGACGACAGACTAGGAATTCGGGCCACACGCGATCTTGCTAAGAGAGGCAAGAAAGGAAGGCGTGGTGGATGGAGGAGGACCTATGAAGAGTGCATAGAGAAGAAACTGAGCTCTTGGGTTCAAGGGAGAACTATGAAAATAGTGTGTTCTGAATGTGGGAAATAGAGACTGAGACGAGAGAAGGAGAGTAACCTTCATCCATACCTATTTATGAGCGAGAAGAAGAGATTCAATATCAAAGCATCGTGGTCTAGCTCGGGGGTGCCTAGTGGTAAATCCATTAGGAGTGACTGAGCCTATGGTTGGGTGGAAACGAGCACCCCTTCCAGCTTTCACTTCATGTTATCTGGTTCTAATAAGTGTTTTTCATACCCTATGCATTGAATTGGGAATTAATGGTTGTATGCATGGATTTACATATCTATAAATGGTTTATGTATTTAAATGGTTAAGTTATGTGTATACATTTTCTTCCTTGATAACTTATGCTTCTGCTTTTCCCGTATTCTTCAGTTTAACCCTCAAAGGCGTTTTCCCCAGGGGGCTACCTCACAACTTCGGAGTTGGAGCAAGCCTCCTGGCACTGCTACCATCTTAGTAATCTCAAGGGATTACCCAACTCTGTTTCATAACTTAAAGTTCTGTGAATTAGGGAGACATTTCCTTCAAACTAGTAGTCTGAGAGACCTTGAACTCGCGACCACGAACTTAACGAAAACCTAGATAAGAATGGAGTTCATAGCACGAGAGTCATCTAAAGGTCCATGTGACTTGGGCCTAGGAACCCTGTGCTAAGCCCGAAAGGAGCTAGCACATAATGGTTTAGGAATTTCGGGAGTTTGATGCCCTAGAATGCCAACTTTCACAATAGTCAAAGTTACCCGAACTCCTTGAGTAACAAGAGCCGTAGATGAAACAAGAACCTGACAGAGGGGATGAATGCGAGCTGCTCATCGGGAGGAAAACCTATCTCATTTTTCAGATCGAATCAAAGATCCACTAGAGTTAACAGATCAAACACTAGCTGTTCAATTAGATTGATGGTTGGGAATCATTGCAGAGCGCAAGGGTGAAATTAGCAAATGTGCTAGTTCACGGCCCACAATCAACCAACGCCATTGATCTCGTCAGGGTGAAAGATAAAAAACCATGATTAGACAGAGTCGGTCGATTAGTTTCAAGATTACAGAGATTGGGCCCCGCAATCACTAGGAACCATTGATCTGCGAACATAGATTGATGGTTGGGAATCATTGCAGAGCGCGAAGGTGAAATTAGTGGACGTGCTAGTTCATGGCCCGCAATCAACCAACATCATTGATCTTGTTAGGGTTAAATATCAATGACCATGATTAGACAGAGTTGGGAGAGAACCTTTCAGATTGCGGAGATTGAGCTCTCCAATAAAGAGTGAGCACGTTGGGGCTCCGCAATCACTATGAATCGTCGATCTGTGAACAAATCAGTTGGCTAGATCTCGACCATGAAAATATGAGGGAGGTTGAAAGACGATCAGACCATAACGATGAGGTGCAGTGACACTATCCATGGTGACATGGATTTAATCTTGACGATCCACATGCCACTTGGATTCATGCGCATTGCATACCCTAGAGCCCCTTTTGCACGTGATACGTGTCATCCCAGACGAGGGAACGTGTCACCCTTGACCTAGCTATGTGTCAGTCCTGAGTACATGCCCACCTCATCCACGTGGTTGGTTAAATGACTGGGATTCTGGGAGTCGAAAGGATTTGAGGTGCTTCGAAAATCCTCAAAGTGATGAAGTAGATCCTAGCCGTTGGCACAGGAAGGAAGGCACATCGAAGTAGATTGATAACTCCAGAGAAGAACACTCCAGAGGAACACAAGGAAGTGAAGTCCTGAAGTGTCGAAGTCCATTAG
>CBVK0100189471.1:0-13912 GCA_900067695.1 Picea abies | reverse complement strand
TCTTGTATTGGTTGAGTTATCTCTTGAACTCTTGATAAGCTATTTATAATAAGGAAGTTTTTGTTGGGTTTTCTTCCCCTAGAGGGTTTCCCAGGATAAATGCTGTGTCTATTGTGGATGTGTATTTCTCGGTGATCTTGTTTATTTTATGCTCTTATCTTATGAAATGCAAAGAACTATAATATCAGCATAAAACATTAACACCTTTCCCACTGGATAATCATCTAGAGTTCTTCTCAAATCTTTGAATGGAGAAGGTCATCTCTACATTCCAACTCTGTCTCAGGTAGGAACCACGTACCCTTCTTAGGGGATTTCTCTCAGGTTTGTAAGATGGAGAAAGACTCACATAGCTACAATGATCCACATCTCACAGGTTTGTAGGCTGGAGAATGTATCACATAGCTACAATCATCAACACTCCCTCTTAGCTAGGGAGGAATTCTTCATCATGCCAAGTCTCACACAGATGTACTCTGGATTTTGTCTTGGATGGAGTCATCAATACTCCCTCTCAACTAGGAAGGCATTCTTCACCAAATTAGTTTGGTGAAGATGTCTGTAATTTTCTCATGTGTAGGAAGGTACTGCATGTGTACGATTTTCCTCTGCATCATATCTCTGATATAAGGATATTTCATCTCATCATGTTTTGATCCATCAGGAAACATTGGGTTCTCAAGGAGCTTGACACACAGCTCTTGGTTATCATCATAGGATCCATCTCATGGTCAAGTAAATTTGTCAAAAGCTTGTGAAGCCACATTGCTTCGCACACTCGATGTTATATACTCTGCCTCTGTGGTACCCAAGACCACAGAGTTTTGTTTCCTGTTGTATCAGGAAACCATGGCAACCTTCACGGTAGAACAACAACCGGATGTGCTCTTCTGGTCCACTGTAATTTCTGCTCAATCTAAATCGGCATATCTTGCAAACTCAAGTTCATAATGGAGGCATATCTCAGTCCATATCCAACTGTGTCTCGTATATATCTCAATACATGTTTTGTTGTTGTCTAGTGAGTTTGTCTCTATTGACTCATGAAATGACTAAGCACATTCACTCCATGGCATGAATCAAGTCTGGTGTTAACCAGATACATCAGTGATCCAATCAGTTGTGGATCAGTCTCATCTAAATCATCATCAATCTTTTTCTTTAAATCCATCACGATGGATTTTGCATTCTGTCATACTGAGCTTCTTTAATATTTTCACTGTATATTTTCCTTGACTCAGGAAAATCTCATCGGTCCTCTATCGTACTTCTTATCCCAAGAAGTAGTACATCATACTTAGATTCTTCATCTTGAATTCAGAAGTCAAGGATTACTTGTATCCAACAACAAGGCTTTCTGAATAAGTCATAAAAATCAGGCTCTCGTCACCAACACTGTAATAATATAGGTTTGGATCAAAAACACTCTTGCTGAAATCCAAACTCATCAAGAATATATCTATCTGATATAGTTTCCAACTCATGGATGGTAGTACAGATGGAAGTGTATTGGGTTTACTGGATCAAGTGTCTCATCATAGACAACTCCCTTTGTTTGTGAGAAACCTCTGGCTATAGATCTCGTTTTGTATTTCTTTACGCTTCCATCAGTTGCATGCTTGATCTTATAGATCCACTTGGAAATTACTACAGACTTCTATTATGGTCCCTGAGTAATATCTTATACATCATTCTTTAATATATACCGGTATTCTTTTGTTATGGCATCTTGCCATACCTGTTCTCATGTTTCTTCTCTAAGACAAATAGTTTCATCATCAATAAGGTGGCTCGTGACTGAAGGATAGCTCGAAAATATCTTTTTCTTTTTTGGGATGTGCCTTGAGAGGCTTGTATGTTTATCTGCCTCTTGCAAAGTGAGTCTAGGTAGGACTTTTATGACCTACTACAATATCTCTGAACATATCAACTGGAGAAACTGGATCAACTGGAATAATGTGTGTCTCCCTCTGAATTGTTGAAGAGGGAGAAGGTATTGTCTTACTGTCAATCTGCATCTCAGATTCTATGGATCTTTTGAAAGACTATCTCTTCTTCAAGGATAAGGTCTCTACTTGTCTCAATCTATCTCTGACTAGGGATGTTGATCTAGAATGTCTTTGAAGATTCATTGTATCCTTTCTTTCTAAAGGATCTAGCTTGGACTTCTTCTCTTTGGGTACATGAAAATACATTGGGCACCCAAATAACCTAAAGTGTTCAATCTCATGCTTCATACCAGTGAAGACTTCTTCGAGAGTTATATTTTTCAAAGTCTGGTGAAGTCTTTTGTTCTGAACATATATTGTTTCATGCATGTGTCTACCCATATAATCATAGAAGGATTTTGATCATGCATTATTGGTTGCCCCAATGATAGTTCTATTCTTCCTCTTTCTCAATTAGTTTTGAATCCGTCTGAGTCAAGTGGCTCCCTTTGAAGGATAAACATCTTCTTTTATTGTTAACCTGTCTGGAACAAGAAAAAAAGAGGAACCAGAACAAGAATATATCCTAAATGAGAGAAATGAGTGCATCTCTAGAATTAAAACAATTTAAGGATTGTTGTCATATATACAACGCCTACTTGTAATGTAGCAAACTTTAGAAATATAGGTTAGAGGAATGACAATGTCAACAATCAAACCTGGAGTCTTCTCTTTGAGTGTGTTGTTCCTCTGAATGCACTGAGATCCCTCTAGATCCATGACTTCAGAAAAAGGTTCCTTCCTCTTGCAATTTCCCTCATGACAATGATACACATAATATATATACAAGTGCATATCTAGGGGTGTTGATATGATTTCTCCAATGGATCTTGGATAATATTTGTCCTCTTGACATATTCATGAAGGAGGTATTTCACAATGACACCTTTTTGTATTACCCACAATAAGTCTTCCAGAAACTTGAAGTTGCTTGATCCATCAAGCTTAACTTCCATCATAGTTTTGTTCATCATAATTTTATATTCTTCACAACCCTTTGTCAACTGGGATATTAAAACTAACGTCTAGAATAAGCTAGAACTTTTAGGTTTTGTTGGACTTATGACTACCAAAAATAAGCCTTTGAAAGATGAGATAACACTGGTGAGTTGAAGAGCTCCTTCAATGAGTTGCAAAAACCCTAAAACCGAAATTTCTGCAGAAATTGGTGAAACCATAGAAACCCTAGGGCCAAAAATTCAAAATGATCAGAATTTTGATCTGAATCTTGTTGGAGGTCATACACTCCTATTCCCTTTTTATCCCCAACGTCTAGGTGCCAAGTGTTGAAAATCTCCAGAAGAGCAGGTCATACAGATTCTCTGGGAACCCTAGGAGGGTCGTACGGTTCCTGCAGAAGAGGAGGGATGATTGGTAAAAGCTTGTAGCTTGTGAAATGGGTTCTTCAAGACCTATGCTTTGATACCATGTTGTTTTTTTTAATAATCTATTTTAAGCATGAAGTTCATTCCATTTTTAGCATTTCACTTAACCATAAATAATAATGTTGCAGCAACGAAGATCATAAGAAGAAACACCATGCACAAGAACACAACAAGTATCCTTAGAAACCCTTCTCAACAAGGGAAGAAAACCCAACCAAATCCTTTGCTATATTCTTCAAGAGAAATACCTTCACTACCAACAAGACCTATCACAGAAGAGGGTGCTCAAACCCTAGAAGACTAGCACCCAAGAGAGGTGCGCACTTTTCCCAAGAAGATGTACTTGCTGAAATTTCCAAGCTTTGTGTGTAGGATATGATTCCACAATGGGGAATCTACCTTTACTTATACTAAACTGAACCTGTCAACATAAGTGTCTACTGGAATAACATGATCGACCTCACTAGATTATAATATAATTAATATTAACCAGATTAATTATCTTTTACATTAATTACTAGTCACATTAAGGTGGGACCGACTTGTACCCTTCACATTACAATTAGGGTTATAGGCAGGTTTGACTCTTGGACAATATAACAAAGGATATGATACACCCACTAGTGTTCATCCACTAGGGGCACATCCATAGGGATGTCCATATCTTTGGTTCATTGCATTACACAAAAGATCCATATCTTCACACGTTCACATGTGCTCATCCACAGGCATGTCCACTCTACAGATCTTCTTTCCCACTGCCTCACACAGGAGAATCATCTGGATTTTATCGTCAAATATGCTTCTCAGTGAAGGCTAATACATCATCTTCATTTCCATTCACATGATGATGCACTCGGCACTTTGGTATTTCACACATTCACCTTGTGCTCAGCCACAAGCAGATCTAACTCAACATATCACCTTTCCCACTGCATAATAATCTGGAGATCTTCTCAACTCTTTGAATGGAGGAGGTCATCTCTACATTCCAGCTCTGTCTCAGGTAGGAACTACGTACCCTTCTTAGGGGATTTCTCTCAAGTTTGTAAGCTGGAGAAAGACTCACATAGCTACAATGATCCACATCTCATAGGTTTGTAAGCTGGAGAATGTCTCACATAACTGAAATCTTCAACACCTTGGTGATCCGATATCATCAAATCAGATATCGAAGGAGCGAAGTGTATGTACAATATTGAAGTCTTGGTGGCCCGGTAAGCCGATGCCTCGATGGGATAGCTCTGATGCCACATCAAAAACCATGCTCGAGCCACATGGAGACCACGTCATCTGACAGGACAACACCATAACAAGCAGCCAAGAAAATACAAAGAGCCATGCGGAAGCCACCTCCACCTCATCTTCCACATCAACATGATGATCAGAACATAGAGTGGCATGGTTCAAATACCGGATATCCGAATATTGAATAGAAGCAGTGCATTGTAGAATTCATGGGGGCCCAGTGCTCTAATGGTCTGGTATCATCATATCATATATCGACAGAGTGGAACATCATTGCATCATTGAAATATTGATGGCTTGATGGGCCAGTGGCGATGCCACATCAACACCACAATAGATGTCGCATTAGAATCATGTAAGCAGCTAGGACAGTGCCACGTGTCAAGTGTCAAGTTAGCATGGCGTACGAACAAGAGTTGGAGGAAGTTATGACATCATAGCCACGCCAATGCCATGTCATCTAGTACATATGGAAATGAATCCACGTAGAATACCACATCAACAATATCGCATATTGCATACCAGAAGAGTGATGGATTGGTGCAATGTTGAAGTCCCAGGGGACTGATGGGTCGATACCCGATGGCCCAGTGGGTCGATGACCCGGTCGACCTAGTGGTCCCGACATGCAAAGAATGGATCAATGGTCGAGATCAATCCAAGGTCCATATCGAATGACTGTTGATTAAGTGAAGTTTTCACTCTGTGTTTATGCAACCCAATGGCTTGATACCTGATGGTTTGATACTCGATGGTCATGATAGCACGATATGCGAACACTTGGACTCAATAGATCGACGACTGAGATTTGTTTTTATTTGATCCAACGAATGATGTGCAGGTAGTATAGATGAAATGTTGGAGGTTCGGAGGCCCAATAGCCTAGTGATATGGTTGTCTGAGTGATGAGGTTGTGCAGTATGGCCAATGAACAGGACAAATTAACCTCCCAGATTGACTTTTGATGTTTGATCTTGGACTAATCTAACAACTGTTGAGTGATTGAGGTTTTTGGTCCAATGTCCAGGTAGTCCTGATAGCTTGGTGATGCATGGAACCATCAAGCTAATAGATCGACAGTTGAGGTTGAATCAGAGAACATATTGGATGGTTGCTTAACAACAAGGTTTTTTTCTTTGTCCAGTCAAAATACAGTGTGAAAATTAGGAAGGAATTTGGGACCAGTTTCGAAGAAATTATGAAGCCCAAATATTTAAGAAAGATCCAAGCAATCTAGAGCCAACATCATGAGAAATATTTTGTGTGAACAAATCATTGAACACATGGGATCTATAAATAAATATGCATGAATCATTTTGATGAAAAAAAGTGGGAGAATATGGAGAATGAAGAGTTTTGAGATTACAGAACTGTGAGCTAAAAAATATGAATGAAGAATGGAATAGTGTGGACCACGTGAAGAGAATCTATAAGGACCTGTGGTCCAAGGAAACGAAAAATAGGTGAATGTGACAGTGAGTGAGAGTGAGGGCACTGTGGCTCAAAGATTGTTTTTTGGGTACCAGAGAATTTAAGAAAGAAGAATGTGATTTTCCAAGGGTGGTTGGAAGGTGCAAGGTCTAAGGAACTTTTGAAATCAAGCAGACTATGAACTGAAGGAAAGTGTTGTGATAGTAGAGACAAAGCAACATATTTGTAGATGTGAAGACTTGAAAGAGGCAATCTGGTATTATTGGCAGCTTGAGGAGATCAATGCCTCGTGTAGGTTGGTGTCTGCCAAATATTGTAGTTGTAGGTTGGAGCCTACATGTAGTGCTGAGTTGATGCTAATATAAGGGTATTGGTGTCTCTTGCAAGTTGGTGCTCAGGTAAGGGGATTGATGTCTCCTATAGGTGGGTGCATGTGAATATAACAGTTGTGGGTTGGTGCCTACATAGAGAGCTAAGTTGGTTCTTAGCCAAGGGGATTGGTGTCTCCTGCAGGTGGGTGCCTACGAATATAGTAGTTGTAGGTTGATTCCTGCATGGAGAGATGAGTTGGTGCTTAGCTAATGGGATTGGTGTCTCCTGCAGGTTGGTGCCTACAAACATTGTTGTTGATTTGGTGCTCAGAAGAGGAGATTGGTGTCTCCTGCAGGTTTGTGCCTACAAACATTTGTGGTTATTTGGTGCTCAGAAGAGGATATTGGTGTCTCCTGCAGGTTGGTTTCTGCAAGCATTGTAACAGTAGGTTGGTGCCTACATAATCTTATAAAAGAATTGTTTTGTGATTTTCTCCCATTTGGGTTTCCATGTTAAATCTCTGTGTACTTTGGATTTAATGGTTGTATATTTATCATTAACTCCTACAGTTGGTAAAATAACATATTGATAAATATTATAAGAAAATAAAAGGTAGTCTTGTATTGATTCAACCCCCCTCTTAGTATAAGTGTGCTAACACACATGTGGGAATATCCATGTGTGTACTTTAAAGAATATTATAGAAGGCCCAAAACCTAACACTAATTTAGGGTTGAGGCATGCAAAAACCCTAACCCTAGACATCTATTAGGCTATGTTAAATATTGGGCCACTAGAAGGATAAAGGGTTCCATTTGTTTATCATTGTACTTGTTCCATATGTTGAACACACACAAATAAAGACAAATGTGAGTTTCTTTCATTAATGATATGATACACTTATATATAAATTTATGTTACCATTGGATTCATCTTCCAAGATCTCTTGGACTCCTAATAATGTTTCATATTACTTGACCTTTCATATTCGTCAAGTAAGTAACCCCAACGGATTACATTTCCAACATTCCCCCCTTTAATCCAAAGGGGTGTATATGAGTCCAATGTGAGAGATGATATATGAAAGTGGGCAGTTGAAATCTAGAAGTGTGTAGATGTTGATGGTTTAATGTGCTCTCTGAATTTGGTAGTTTTGGGATGACTACAAACATAATGTATCGCATAATATGGTGTCTTCTACTAATTGGTGATGGTGGTTTAAGGAGGACCATAAACCAATCTGGTGGTTTAAGGATGACCACAAACTCTGGAACCATGCTATTGGCTCAATGGTTATCGAAACTGATGCAGGAGGATCATAAGCAAGCCAGCAAAGCAAGCGCAAAAGAGAAGGACAGCTGGATATGCACCAGCGCACATTTTGAAAATGTTTTGAATTTGAATGAATGGACATTAATGTAATAGCTAGGAGAGTGTATTCACATTTATGTTTTGGAGATTGTAAACAAATCTTGAGCGTTGCTCTCATCTGTCGATTATGGAGGAATTTTTTTGTATTGAATGTAAAGTAGGTAGCTTTTAATTCTGATTATATAGCTTAGAGTTGTAGGAGGGAAACTCGTGAAACACACCCTCTCTTGTATCATTATAGGATGTTCAGAATTTCTGTAAGTTGTAGAGTTGTAGAGAGTAAGAACACAGAGGAGAACCCATGTACAGAAACACTTGAGTTAATATAATAAAGCTTCGACTCATGTTCATGGTGTTATGATGCTTATTGTTTGCATCTGTTGAATGGTATGTATACAGTTGCTTACATTCTTTGTTTATGCATTTTTTCCAATGTTGCTTTGTGTGTATGATTTCATGTCAAAGGTATGAAGTCTGAGAGGAGGGAAAAATGAGTTTCAATTGTTTCTCTTCCTAATCATTCTTGCAAAGAGTGCAGTGAATGTACGCAAGGTGTGCGTTGATGAAGTTCTAAATTTTATCTCAGAAAGCTCAAGATGAATATCGTTATACTCATACGAGAAGAAGTGCGAGGATAGAATAGAGATGTGCAGGGCATGTACAGGTTAGTTGAAGTCCTAGACTTTAACAAACCAGGGAGAAGCAGTGGAGGACTGTTGCCGCAGGGAGTGCACAGAGTCGAAGGGTCAAATAACCAGAGGTTATTTGCGAATGCCGCAAGGGGTGTGTGCAAAGGCCCATAGAAATCCTTGACTTTGAAAGTGAAATCTTAGGAGGGGAGGAACCTTGAAGATTTCAGAGGAAGGTGAGTGTCGAAGTCACTCAACAGACAGAAAATCTCATAAATGTCGATGTCGAAGTGTTTGGCGGAGGAGTCTTCTAGAAGTTTAATCGGATGGTGGAATCACTTCGAGGACAAGTGTCAATTTACCGTGAGCCATTAGATCACATAGAATAGTGAGAATATTAAGGTTGAGTTCCTTCCCGTACTCTCAAGATGAGGAGGAATAGAGGTCGTTGGATTTAGATCAATAAGGGTCGTTGATCTCGTGGTTGAATTTCGTTGTTTTTGGAATTTTGGAAGTGGAGAAAGTTGTGACTCGAAGTCGAGAGTCGTGAACTCCCAATTCGCGAAGTCTCGATAGAACTAGGATCGTCAGATCGTAGGGGAGCTCAAAACCGTTTATTTGTGGGAAGGGGTTATCGTGGTTTCGGAAGTCGGTGACAGGAGTCGTTGCATCGAAAATAGCCGATAAGCAAAATACCGAACTACCGAAACGTTTGGGTCCCAGTTCATAGTTGGAGGTCACATCAGGAAAAGTCAAAGGGAGGAGTCGAAGACCTGTTAGCCTTTTTGAGGTTTCGAGAATTGAAGAAACGGAAGGACTCACATCTGGGATTGCGAAGTCGCGAAACCTGAAGTATCATTTCGGGTGGAGGGTGTGGTCATACCAGTGATCATGTGGGAGTGAGTTGGCGCTTAGTGTTTGCTTGCACAGGCGTAACTCATAAGGACCTATGGATGCACACCAATGTGTGTTAGATATTTTTGCGGGAAATCAAAGAGTCAATTCGACTCAAGGGATAAGGAACAATCCTAAGACTGGAAGGTCGTGTAGAACCTATTGAGGCAGGGGGTGTTGCGTCAAAGTGGTATCAGAGCTTGCAATATTTTTTATTGTAGGCGAGAGAAGACTGTGTGATTAGAATTCTATGAGGATCAGATTTAATAATAATGCCGCCAAGAAGGAGAGAAAGACCAATGCCTGATCCAACTGGGAAAGGGAGATGAGAGAAATATGTGCTCAATTAGATGCTACGGAGACAGCACAAAGAGGGACGGTCGATGTTGGATATGTCAGTGAAGCCAAAAGAGAAAATGAGGTTGGAGTTGAGGAAGAAGTCGCAGTCGAAGATGCTGCAGAAGAACGTTTATTCAGGGTTGTTGCAAGGATAGGTGCCAGGGAAAAAATGGACATTTCGATGTATGAAGGAAACTTAGACGTTGAAGAGCTGCTAGATTGGTTTAGAGCTCTGGATAAATACTTTGACTATGAGGATGTCGAGGAAGATAAGAAAGTCAAACATGTTGTCACTAGACTTAAAGGGCATGCAACACTATGGTGGGATGAACTGCAGGCTGACAGGCGTTGCAAAAGCAAACAAAGAATTAAAGTATGGGATAGGATGGTTGCAAAAATGAAATCCAATTTTATACCCAGAGACTACTAGATTAATTTGTTTCAAATAATGTAGAATTTGAGACAGAAAGGGATGACAGTGAAGGAATACACTGAAGAGTTCTACAGATTAAACATCAAAGCAGGTCACCATGAGAGTGATGATGAAAATGTTGCCGGATACATGAACGGTCTGAGATATGACATTTAGGATGATATGAGCATGATGACAATCAGGAATGTCGAAGATGCTTATCAAATGGCCATGAAGATTGAAGAAAAATTAGCCTGAAAGCAAGGTCAAAGAGGTCGAGGTCGAATTCAGAGCAGAGGCAAATCAATTTCCCCGAACAGGACTCAGAAGCCAAAGGAAGAAGAAAAGAAACCTCATACTCACCCTGAAAGAGGAGGAATTTCACAGGGGAGACAGTATGCCAATAGAAATACTTTTCTGCAAGCAAGAGGAAGAGGAAGAGGCAGAGGAGGTGAGATAAAATGTTTTGTCTGTGGAAAGATCGGACATAAATCTTTTGAATGTCCTAATAGGAAAAGAGATGGAGGTGAAGCTCACATCTCTAAAGCACAAAGGAGAAATGTTGAGGCAGAAAACGTAGAAGGCGAAAGATCCTTAATGATGCGGAAAATTCTCTTAAACCCAGGGAAGGAGATAGAAAATCCAATCCAAAGAAACAGTTTGTTTAGAACTGCTTGCAAGACCAAGGATAGGGTATGCAAGGTAATAGTGGACAGTGGGAGCACAGATAACCTAGTATCCACATAAATGGTGGAGAAGCTGGAATTGGAGGTTGTTTCACATCCGAGCCCATACAAAGTCTCGTGGTTACAAAAAGGACATCAGGTAACTGTCATTGAAAAATGTCTAGTTGAATTTAAGATAGGGGGATATAATGATGAGATTTTGTGTGATTTTATTCCCATGGATGTCTGTCATCTTTTGTTGGGGAGACCGTGGCAATATGATAGGAAATTTGTTCATGATGGGAGAAGGAACACATATACCTTGGATAAGAATGGTAGAACGCATACGTTGTTGTCGATTAAAGACAAGGAGGTGAAAAAAGAGGTGAGAAATACTATACTTCCCATGAGTGGGAAGGAAATTCTTGAGGAAGTCAAGAAAGATGAAGAAATGCAATTTTTTGTGGTCAGAAAATCTAGAGTCGTCTTGACCAGTACCAAGATAGATTATCTACCTGAGGAAATTCAGGAACTACTGGAGGAATTTGCTGACATAGTAGTGGACGAATTACCTTGTTCGTTGCCACCCATCAGGAGCATAAGTCATCATATCAATCTTATACCTGGAGCAAGTTTACCAAACAAGGAAGCATACAGATTAACATCCCAGGAGAATGAAGAAGTCAAAAGACAAGTCCAGGATTTGATGGACAAAGGATTGGTCAGAGAAAGATCGAGTCCATGCATTGTACCTATAGTACTAAGTCCAAAGAAAGATGGTGGATGGAGAATGTGTACTGACTCAAGAGCTATAAACAAAATCACCATCGGGTATAGATTTCCTTTACCCAGGATTGATGACTTGATGGATTGCTTGAGTGGAGCAAAGTTTTTTTCAAAAATTGATTTGAAAAGTGGATATCATCATATTAGAATGAGGGAAGGTGATGAGTGGAAGACAACATTCAAGACAAATGAAGGGCTGTATGAATGGCTTGTCATGCCATTTGGCTTGACAAATGCACCCAATAATTTTATGAGGCTGATGAACGAAGTCTTGAAAGATTTCATAGGAAAGTTTGTAATCGTATATCTTGATGATATATTGATCTTCAGTAAGACTGAAGGAGAACATTTGAAGCATCTAGTTGCAGTGATGAGGAGATTACAGCAAGAGAAGTTGTTGATCAATTTGAAGAAGTCATCTTTCATTGTTATAACCCTAAATTGCACCACACATGCTTACCTGGCATCAAGCCAACTCATATCCCTTCTTTGCCAAAGCACTGTTGAACAACTCTTTGAAAATCCTCTTTTATAAAGGCCCACGCACCCTAATCCATTACTGCATGCGTGTACACGCTGGCTGACCCAAAACAGCCCGCGTGGATCGAAAAAAACACAAAAAAAGAAAAGTTGTCAACAGAACAAAAAGTTATGGGTGAGTTAACTGAAACTCCCAGCCATGCATGGCCGAGGGTTCGTCCAAATACCTAGCTCCTTCTAGCCTATAAAAAAATAGGTAGTGGTCCCATTTGAAGGAGGAAAAATATAGCAAAGAAACTCTGCCCATTTACATATTCTCATTGTCCCAACCCTTTAGCCTTCCCTTGTGCCAAAGGAGATTCAAAGCAAAGCAGTTGAAGGACAGAAGAAGAGGAGCCCAGGATCAGGTTCAAGGAGCAGTGGCCAGTCTCAACTTTTGTAAGTTGACTCATTCTAAGTAATAAAGAAAATGTTTTTCTCGTCCCAATTCATGAACTGTTTATAGTTTGATCAGTATATGTTTGGATTTCTAACTCGTTAGTATATAAGTAGTATGCATGCATAGTTGTTGCTTGTCTTGGATGCAGGTCAGCTTTGGAATGAGTATTGCGAACAAGTAATCAAGCACAACGGAGGATTGACATCAAATACCGGGAACGAGGTAGGTTGATCTTTCTATGCATTTACTAAGAAAAGGGAATTTAAATCTAGGGATGAAGGTAGAAAGTAATTTCTCTTCGGTCATATCTGCATGCAAAGTCTGAACTCTATTTTCTAGTCTGTAGGGAGATTTTCCCAACAACAGAATTGGCGACCGTACTGGGGAGACTCTGTAGGGTTCTTGGAATTTTATTTAGTTTTTGGGTAGTTTTACAGACTAGTTTTTCTTGCCTGTTTTTTCTTTTAGTTTCTGTAATGTCTGAGCTAGCAGGGAGTCTGGTTTTGCATACCATCTTTCCCTGTCTTTTTCTTGACTGTGTTTTTCGAGACCCACAGAGGTACACGCGACCTGCACAAGGTCTGCATGCATGTGCCTGCGCCCTACTCTCTTACATCCCGTGTGTGAACGATAGCTGAAGAGGTAGCAGTAGCATGTAGAGTTCAGAGAACTTCAGAGGCAGTCATCCTCTTCCCTGTCAGAATCACACATTCTCAGGGGGTTTTCTGGAATTCTGTCTGAGTCTTGTTTGCTAGCAGTCCTATCTCAGATTGTTTTTGCCTTATCATTTTTTCCTTACATTATTTATTTTTCTATTAGAAAGAGTGTCCAAGCCTTCAAGGGATCCTGGTTATCAATATCAGTGGTCTATTCCTGGTTTGGTCTGTCTGTTTTCATTTTTTCTCAGAGTTTAGATATACACGCGGCCTGTACAAGGTCAGCCCATGTGTACACGCCCTCTGTCTCTATCCAGCGTGCATTCACACGTGTGCTGTCAAAGTGACAGTCCCATGCTTGTACATGATACTTGTTGTTGAGGGTAAGGCATCCATCCTTTCCCTTGATAATAATTATTCCTCTCAGGTGTTTGAATCTTTGTCTGAGCAGTGGGTAGCTTAGGATTAATCTTACCCTTAGCTTGTTTTTTCTCATTTTAAAAGTTGTCAGAAAAATAAAAGAATTTCTACGGTTTTTAGACAAGTGCGAGAGTCATTGTTTTTAAAATTGCTAGTGTGTGATTTTTGACCTGATTCTTTGCGATCTGCGATTTAGGCTAGAATTGTTTTTCTTGGTTTTTTGCTTGTCGGTATTTTTCCTTTCTTGCTTTACTAGCATTTAAATAAATAAATAAATCTCTTTTCATTTTCTTGTTGGTTGAAAAGTGTGTTTCTGCATTATTATCCAGGGAGAAGTCGTTGATTTCATAAGTTTTTGCAGTTCACTTAGATCATAAGTAGCTCGTAGTTGAGTGAAATTCTTTTGAGTTTGCTGTCCAAAATCTTAGAAAAGTTAAAAAAAAAAAAAAAATTGAAA
>CBVK0100189470.1:0-13912 GCA_900067695.1 Picea abies | reverse complement strand
TGAAAATTTAAGTGGGGTAAAAGGAGTTTTCCTCCCCGAAGAGGCTTATTATCTGAAATTATCTCTTTTTCAAGGCGTTGAGTATTTTTTCTGAGGTTTTTCTATGCTATATTGATATTTGGTTCTTAACAGAAAGTGCTCAACACTAGGTGCCATAATCAAACCAGTATACCTTATTTGGATGAAGAAGGTTCCATTTGGTTGTAGCCACAAGTAGTCTTGGACCAGCGTGAGCATCATCTTCGCCAGTGTACTATCAAGGAAGTTTTAGTTCATTGGAAGGACACGTAGCCAGAAGAGGCCACATGGGATCCAACTACCATTTTGTAACAATTTCCTCACCTCAAGCCTTGAGGACAAGGCTATTTTTAAGGGGGAGGACATGTTAGGGACCTAACCTCCCTAACCCCTCACAAGGGTGGAATAATATATTTTCCATGCAATAAAGGATGATAATAATAAATAAGTCCTAGTAATAAGGAAGAATACATAAAATGTAAGAAGACCTAATAGAAGATTCCACTTCTAGAAATATCTTCCTCTATATTTTTCTTTTGGTAGATAGATTTAGTATAAATAAGAGTCGAGGGTATGAGAAGCCCTTGTCTTGAGAATTATTGTAATAGAGCACTTCTTTGTTGGAGGTTTTCCCCTCGAAGAGGCAAGTAAGCATTGTTTCCTATCAATAAAGGTATTACTTTAGTGTTGTGGTTCCTTATACTCTGTTGTTCCACTATTATTATCTATAGTATTTCTATTATTTTTCTATTAGATATTCAAGTCACATCCCTAAGCCCGATTTCATTCATTTTGCAAACCCAAAAAAAAACCGTGGGAAAACAATACAAACTTACAAAACAAAAGTTTTAGATCTTGTTTGTACCTTTCCAGGAGGGATAATTTTAAGGATGGAAATTTATATTAAAATGTAGAAACCTAGGATAATCTTAATAGTCCTTAATAAGAAAAAAGTAAAATGTTTGGCAATATTTTTGTAAAAATATTCAAATTTCTAAGGATTTTATATAGTTTTTATAAATTTTTAGTGATTTTTAAGGTAAAATAATTTTATTCTATGGAATTTGGGCAAATCATTTTTAGAAAAAATGGAAATCGGCGAATCGTTTTTTTGGAAAAACCATGGAAAATTATTCCATTTGTGAAATTTAGCTCCTTAAATCATCTATTCTTTCCAATGATATAAGGAATTCTCAAAATGAGGATCAAAATTAAAAGTTAACAAAAAAATATCGTTAGAATTGTACATCTCGATTTATTTAAAAACCGTAAACAAACAATGCATAGTCATGGACAAATTATAATTGCAAAGTTATAGATATTGACAAGAAATTTCCAAAAGTATAAGGAATTCCTCAAATGGAGTTCATGATCAAAAGTTATCACAAAACACGTAATCAGTTTCTTCTCTCATCGACGTCTTTTACAATGTTTTTTGTGCTAAAAAAAAACATGGCATTTTTAAGCACAACTCATGTGGGAGGATCAACGGTCAAGATCTATTATTTCCCATGATTGGGAAATTAATATCCATTCTATGAAATTTGTTTCATCGGTACTGGTAGTCAAGAGAATGAGTTTGTGTGGGAATGGTAAGGCTTAACAATATTGTCGATGCCCGATGAGTTCATTGACATTGGTGGATATCTATGTCTCCCAAACAAAATACACAACTGACAACTCTAAATGTAAATGATCAATGGAAACATCCATAGAGTGATGACATGGTAGCTGACGAGAATTGTACAATGATGTGGCAGTGTCATGAGTCACACAGACGTGGAAAAAGGAGGATGGATGGTGACATGGAAAAAATAATAAAATAAGGTGATATGTTGATGCTTTATTGGTAACATGACCTGTAAACATGTCACTTGACATGGAATTCCTAAAACCATACGAAATGGACCAATTTAAATATTTGGATGGTCCATAACCATTCACTCTCATGATCAGAGGGATAGGATGCACTCTCTAGGTGACGGTTCATTGGCATCAGCCTTTTTTCGTAGTCTATGGCCTATTGAAGTGTTTATGGGATAGTGTTGGTGATTCTATTAGTGATCGATGAATTTTTTTTTAGCACGAAAACATAACTTATGTTGATATTGTCAATGATCAATGAGTTCATGGACATTGGTGGAGATGATTTCCTACTCATTAAAAATTCCACCAAAACCCCGGACCACAGATGATCATAAGATAATTTTGTACAATGATGACATGGAATATGTCATTATGGTTGATGTGTCAGGTGATGTGGCATATGAAATGGCATCCGACATGGAATAAATACAATATGAATGCCTATTTGGCAGTCCATGTGGTGGCTAACATGGCGAGTGACATGGTAGATATGAGAGTCACCATGGAAGGTGATGTGGCATGTTGAAGTGGCCAATATGGAAGGTAATGTGGCATGTTTATGTGGCCAATATGGAAGATGACATGGCACACCAATTCATACAAACAAACACTAATTGTGTTGTACAAAAAAATGATATGGATTTTCCCTTATCCATGATCAAACAGATAAGATTCATTGTTTGTAAAAATGGGGTCATTGGTCATCACAAAAATACGTTAACTATTGCACCAAACCTATAATATTTCCACTGATTCCTATGGATCATCAGGAATCAACAGAATATGTTAAATATTTAGAACTCTAATCCATTTCATCAATTCACGATGGTGTGATCGACAATCAGTGGAATTTGTTATACTTTTGAACTTCTTTGAAATTTTGTCAATCCCAATCGTCAATGCTTCTCTTAGACTCTCATCGGTATCAGGGTGTTGTAAATCACTTTTCTTGGTATTTCATCTCGATCCCTTGATGTGTTCATTATCACTTTTTGGATATTGTTGCAATTTTTCTCTTTTTTCAATTATTTCTTTTGGTTTCCAACCATGATGCAAAACATGAGATTTTTTGGGTTTTCTTAAGACTTTTAAATGCAAATAAAACAAAGGGAAAAATGCATATACTAATCAAAGGAAAAATATGAAACCTATGTAAAGCCAAAAGAATAAGGTGTGAATGATTAAAAGGAAAAGTGGAATCCAAAAATTGAAAATTTTTAAGGGTGTGTTGAGGACTCAACAAATGGATATTCACTGGATGAAACTAGAATCTTTGCTTATACCTTCAATCACTACCAAATAGTTTCAAGTAACATAGAATTAAGAAAAAAAGAGAAAACAAAAGCCACCCATAGATCCCTCTATATTTAATTTAGAAATCATTCTTTACCTTGCCATGAAGTTTTGATTTTGACCAAACACAAAAGACAAGTCCTTTGAGTAAGAAATCAAATTAGATGTTTCTTCTAGTATTAGGGTATTATTTTCTATAATATCTAAATAATCATTATCACCCTTCTAGCTTCACTCCACTGTTGGTGAGTGTCCATAGCCCCAGTGTAGTCACCCTGACATGACAAATATTGCTTCCCTACCAGCAAGCATCCATAGCCTCGGTGGAGATATCTGCATTCCCTCCTTGACATCATCAAATTCATTTTGAATTATTTTCCTACCTCATCACTTCATTCTTTTATTATTATAATGCAAAGCATATGTGCCAATTACTTGACATTTTTTTTGCGATGAAGATTTCTTGTGGGATATGTATATGACTCTAGGAGGATGACATATGTTAGTGAAGAGATGAATAAGGCCCCCAGGCTTTAAATATTACCTAGTATAAAAGAAGCAAGACATTCATAAATTTCTCTTTCATTATTCATATCATGATTTATAGAGCATATGACTTTTTCAATCTTTCCATGTTTGATAATAGTCATTCCCACCACTGACAAAGCATTGTTTTTTTTCAAAGTCATATATAAACGAAACTATAAGTACTTTATGAATCCTACTCCTACTCATTATCAACTTACTTTACCTTTGATATTTAAACAAATAATACTTTTAGCAGAGAACTATAATGTCATGTTCCAAAGACCAAAGGCTGAAAAGTCATCCCCCAAAAATTGTTTAGGGAAAAAGAAAAAAATGAAACATGCAAAGAAAGAATCATGAAAATAAAATATGAAAATCAAAATTTTAACATATGTAACAACCAAAACAATAAAACAAACTAAACTAAGAAAAACAAAGTAAACTTGAAATCACAATATAACTAAAATCAATGCTAAGGTGAATGTGAGAAAAAAGCCTATGTAAAAACAATTGAAAATAATAACTAAATTATAATCTGATGGATTTTATTCAAGAAACCAAAATTGGGCCAACATATTATTGATCCAGATAGATCTCGGTAGCCATCCACCTTTTCCACTAAGTCAACATTTCAAACCTATGGTTTACATAAACCATGATATTCACCCTTTTTGATGGGGAACAAAATGTAATGTCATCTTCATTTGTTAATTACAGACATCATGTAATGATTTCCTAGTGTTCTTATGTACATGCCTACAACATAACACTAATGCATCAGATCCCATTACAACTCTATAGTTAAGCACACTCAATCTAGAGTAGTACTAGGATGGGTGACTGCCTGGGGAGTCCTAGTGTTTTACATGCCTATGTCATTTTATAAACTTACTCCAATTTATCCCACATGCATCATGGGAATTGTTCTTATCTCACTCTCTCATATATAATTGAGGTGAAGGAGGCCCTTTAAGCCTACAATTGAGTGTGATGTAAATCTTGTTGCAAATGAAGTGTAGCTAACATCTCTTTTGTTTGATAGATAAACTACCCCATTTCTACAATATTTTTCTCTCTTATTCATTAATAGAAGCTGGGTTCCACTATATTTCTGTGTTCTCTTCTATATTTTTGTTTTTGTCTCATTTTTTTCTTTTCTAATTGGATAAGTGGTATCATAGCAGTCTCCTCCTTGTCATTTTTCAGAGTAGGTCCCCAATGAGGTCAGGGTATAGAGAGTTGGGTCTTGAGATAGTTTTTCTTGAGGAAACCTATTCTCGCCAACCTAAGAAACCTCCCATGGAAGAAGGAAAGAGAGATGACAAAGAAGGACATCATTTCAAGACATTTCTTGAGGAAGACCTCATGCAACAGAGAAATGAGATGATGGATAACTTCACTCAGATCCTTCGAATACTACCAATGGTGGAGGCCGAGGAATCTTTGACAAGCATCCATTTCGCAAGTGTGACACCCTTCAAGGTACAAGTAAATTTTTATATCCCCTTTTTTGAAGGGAAGATAGATGTGGATTCTCTAGAAAAATGGTTGAATACACTAGAAGGTTATTACTCCATCCAAACAATTTTTGATAGTGAAAATATCACCCACTCACTCCTTAAATCCATTCCCCATGTCAGAGAATGGTGGAAAGGTTACTCGGAGAGGTACACAACGAATGAATCTACACCATTCAAGAGAGAAACCACTTGGGAAGTATTTGAATATGAACTAAAGGAGGAGTTCTAACTTGCGGAAACTATGATGACTAGTACATGAGATGGATGAATTTGTGTCATAAAAGAGATCATATAGTGTCATAGTACATAAAAATATTTCACACTTTACGCTGCTTATCTATATGCAATCAAAATTGAGAAGAAATTCAAGAATCGGGGTAAGAGGGGGTTCAGGTTTGGAAATACGCCATAACATAATCATGGAAAAGGAAACCCTAACTCATAAAATGAAGGACAATTAAAGGAATTCCAGCCTCAAGATATCCATTCCAAGATGTAGGAAACTAAGGGTAACGAAAATTCTAAGAAAGACACCTGGAAGTGGTTTGAGTTCCACAATAGCTCCTGGCACAACACAGATGAATGTTTCTCACAACAATCATTGGTGGCTGAGCTCAAAGAAAAAGAATCATAACTTGACTTAGAATTTGATTCAAATCACAATAAATGGAAACATATCATCAATGTAGAACCCACTTCTACCATCATATCCACAGCAATACAACCAGAAGAAATCGAGGATCTTGAGGAGGGGGAGCACATATTCCACTCATAGATGTGCGTAAAGGGGACCCCACTTCATTTCATTGTTGACAAAAGGATTCAGAAGAAATTGATAACAAGAGAGGTTGTCGAGAGATTGAAGCTACCAATGATACCACAACCCCAACCATACACCATTGTATGGTTGAGCCAAGGATGAGACATCTGTGTCATCCAACAATTCCTCATGTCCTATGGCATCAATCCCTTCAAGGATGAGGTAGTGTGTGATGTTTCCCCACTTGAATTTTGTGATGTTATTTTAATCAACCATATATGTGGAAACATCACGTTATCTATGAGTCTTGGCCCTGTAGTGTCATTGTTACTCTGGGAGGTCATCACTACAAGGCACTAGAGGTAGCTCCAACTATTGCGACTTCATTGATCTTGGAAAAACAATGCCACAAAGTAATCTATTGTACCAAAAAGTTTTCCCTCTTCATGGTCAAGTCACACGGTGAATAGAAGATCACTGCGAACACTATAGCATCAACCCAAGATGTTTTTATCTAGTAGAATTAGGTCAACAAGACTATATAGGAGAACGTAGATAATGAGAGTCTTCCATATGTTCAACATATATCTATTGGCCATGACCCTTTTCAGGTGTGCTCAGGGTTCCAACCATTAGCCCCCATTGATATATCTCTTTGTGTTGCATCTTCACTGACAAAGTCCTCCCACACTCAGACCAAGGAAGATCATGTAGCCAGATATTTTGAATGGATTGAATACCTCCAACTGGTTCATGACATCCTTCAATAGGAAAAGTACAAGCAATACATCTACTTCAACAAGGTAAGCAACTCACCAAGGTTCAAATTCAACAAAAGTTCCCCTATCTCCCAAGGGAACTTGATGCAATGGGGACCATTGATTCATAAGGGGGGAGTAATGATCCAAGTGGATCTTGGTATCCATCCACCTTTTCCACTGAATCAACATTTCAAGCCTATGGTTTTGATAAATCATGTTATTCACCCTTTTTGATGGGGAATGGAATGTAATGTCATCTTCATTTATTAATACATACATCATGTAATGATTTCCTAGTGGTGTTATGTACATTCCTACAACATAGAGTTGATGCATTAGATCCCATTAGAACTTCGCAATTAAGAGTTCTTAAGATAGAGTAGTACCGGGATGGGTGACCACTCGGGAAGTCCTAATGTTTTACATGCCTATGGAATTTTATAAACTTAGTCCAACTTATCCCACATGCATCATGGGAATTGTTATCCTTTCACTCTCTCATATATAATTGAGGTGAAGGAGGACCTTTAAGCATGAAATTGAGTGTTATGTAAAGATTGTTATGAATGAAGAATAGTGAACATCTCTTTATTTTCATAGACAAGCTACCCCATTCTACCAATTTGTGTTCTACAATGTTTTTCTCTCTTATTCATTAATAGAATTTGGGTTGCACTATATTTTTGTGTTCTCTTATATATTTTTGTTTTTGTCTCATTTCGTTCTCCACATAATCCATATCACTTATTCAGGAAATAGGAAAAATAAAATAAGCTACTCTTGCCCTAACCTACAATGGCTCAACTAATACTAAGTAGAATCATAAATCCAATATAACCATTTAATTACCTCATTGTCAATCAGGATATCAAGGCATTGTGTAGATTGTGTAGCTTAGGTATAGGGTATTGTTTGAGTGAAAGAATTAAAACATTATGCAATTGTTTCAAAACATAAAGTATTTGACACTTATTGGTTTGAGAAAATTGTCTGGCAAAAGATAATTCCAAGAAATATCCAATGATATATTTAAGACCACGTTCTAAATGTCGGGATATTAAAAAGGAATGTAAATGTAAGAAGTGTACTTTCTTATAGAAATTAGTTTGCATTTCCAAAATAAATCTAACTGATAATTAATCTTGGTTCATCCCAATAACTCCTTCGTTAAGTATGATTATGGGTTGTCTACCTGTTATTGTCCCTCCATGAAGAGCTAAAAATCATGTTGGTACTCCTTGATTTATCTTTTCTAGAATTGGAATATATTCAAAGAGATTAGTTATTTTAGGTTGAATAATTTCCATGCATAATATATCAAATCTAAAATCCAATTCCTAAAAAGAAGCATTGTCATAAGTAACAAGAATATCATAATAAAACTTTGTTTCCTTATATTCAAGAATTTTGATTGCAACAAATTATCAAAATTATACACATTGAATGAACATGTACTCTCTTCATGTGTTTGATCAATGAAAGTTTGGAAATATATTTTTTTTCCTTCATCGTTCTTTATTTTATTCCCAAAATAAGGGTCCATTATATGAGAAGAAGATGAATCAAATAAATATGAGTAGAGCTTAGAAAACAAAAATGATTCTGAAATTGACTTGATTTCTTAAGCAAGATAATTTTCACAAACAAAACAATATTAATTATTATTTTGATGGTTAGGATTCACAACTGATATAACTGACTTGGTATGTCCATTTTTAATTTCTCTTGTAAATTTACTTGTTTCAATGAAATGGTATAGTTCATAAATCATGTTTTTTTCATTCTCTTCCCAATGTTCATGATCATCATTAGAATATACCGACTATATTTTCTTTGATGTTGAATCATTGATCAAATTTATGGCAACATCAAAAATTGTTTTTTCATTAAAAACTAGCTTAGAAACATAATTTAAAATACTACCTTGAAACTATTCTTTGAAATTAGATTGTAAGGAAAAAGAGACTTGAATATTAGTGTGAGATGTTTCAATAACTGGAAAAATAGTTTCAGGTGGAGAAAAGATTGAAATTTTTCTATGTAAATCTAGATTAGAAGTCTAGAAAATAATTTTTTGCAGGTTCAAGGTGTTTGCAATTTCCAGATTGCCTTCTTCTATAATATTTTCCAAGCTTACTTCTCCCACATAATTATTTTCAACTAGGGGAAATTTTTTTATTTCTAGTGATTCCACTTCTCCTAACAATAGTTGTATTGAATCTGTTTCAAGAAATAGTGAGAATGAAATATCAGGTGGTAAACAATCAGGATGCTAAGAATTTTCCTTGTTTAAGAGTACACCATTTTCATCAGAGAAAAAAAGAAGGTATGTATACCAATAAAGGATTTATTGGATGCGAGGTCTATTATTTTCAAGAAACCTACAATATATTTACATGAATCTTTGATAGAAATCATCCCAAGGTTCATTTATGTTCCTACAAATTTCTACCAGTTCATTACAAATATATTCATAATCATTTTCTTCTTGATTACCTTGTTCATAACATGATGAGCTAAACAATTCTAGTGGAGGATCCTCTTGATAACTCATATCCTTCTCATTACTCAATAATGACTTGTCCTCTTCAGGAAAAGAAAATAAATATGATCACAAGGTAAATAATTCAGATATTGAGGGTATGTCACTTTCACAAAATCTATCATAAATTGGTACAACCATTAATAAAAGTTAATCAAAAGATTCGTATTTCATTTTTTCATTTTTTATTAAGTTCAATGCATGTTTCGTCATAATTGTAGTTATGATGTGCATCTAGGAAACCTTCCATGAATTGTTTCCAACTATGAACTGATTCAGTTGGCAATGCCTTATATCACGCCTCAATTCGTCCTTCCAATGTCAGAGTAAACAATCTACATAGTTAAACATATTGAAAAATATTAAGATTGTTACATGCAATATTAAATTCACTAAGATGCCTATGTGCAAAGATCTTCTTTTCACCATCAAATTTCTTTTAGACAAGAGATATATTGTCTTTTTTGAGGTACCATGCAATGGTATCGAAAGACTAAAATCATGATCCCATGGAGGAATACATATAGTATCCATGGGTTGTTAATGCATTTTAGAACAATAGCTCCACATGGCCCTGCTTGTCATCCAAGGCCTCCTTCTTGCACCAATTCTATTGTGAGGTATAAATTTCCAATGCTCAATTTTAGGGATTAAACCCAATGAAGAGGCCCAATTAGACTCTTCCATGTTTGATATGGAATATTCCTATGGGTTTATGGTCCAAAAGACATTCGACGAGATTTAAAAGTTATATGACTACGTTATTTTTATTGTTTTTTGTTTTAAGAGTATCTATTGCAGAAAAGAAGTAAACTAAGGATTTTGGAGAAATTTGTGTTGAGGATAACCTATGGTAACAATAAATGAAAAATATATAAGACTTTATATTCAAGAAGAAATAATTCCACTAAGAATATAATACTTATCATATAAAATCAAGGAAATAATAACTAATTAACAACATAAAGAGATAAAATTTAACTGCAAGACATTCAGAAATAATTCTACAATACCCCAGATAACGGAAATGGAAGATTAACTAATAAATAAAATAATAGTTTATTGAAAGTACCACACAATTCATTCAACCAACTAAGATAGCTTAATAGTATCAAAATTCTTACTAGATGCATGTAATATTTAATCAGTTGTAGAATAATAAACAATAATGAATAAACACACAAAATTTCAACAAACCAAATTGTCTTGACTCCAAAGAGTTTCTGAATTCAACCTCGAAATAATTCTCCACTTACAATCCTTTAGAAAATCCCTCTAGAGATTGAAAAATCTCTTGAATTAATTATAGAGATCAAAGGCCCTTTACTAAGAGGTCAATCTCTTTATTTATAAGATAAAACCTAATTTTTATTATGGCATAAAAATAAAATTGACTTTATTTGAATTCCTGCAATCTCCTCATGTAATTTGCATCTTCAATGAACAAAAGTCTTGATAAATCATCCATATAAAAATACATGCATTTAGTTGCATCTCAAATTAACTTTAAACTTCAATTCTTACATTCTCAACCTCATAAATCTTTCATTGATTAAATAATTCAACCCATTGTTCTTTATTTAGAAATATCGTGCATGCATGTTCAATTTTATTTTTTATTATTTTAGTCACAATGAACTCTAGCTGAGTTGTTCTTCAATATTTAATAATTGTCCACTTTAGTTTGCAGCATGAAACATTGAAATTCTTCTCACCATGCTAAATGATTCCCCTTCAATGTACCTGGATCATAAAAAATGTATATTAGGAATACAAATATATTTTTGTAAAAAATTTATGAGATAAAACCGTTAATTGATCTTAAAATGAAATATCCAAGCCACTTCCCCAAGTTTGATCTTCTTTATTTCGAAAACCTGAAATAAACCATGGAAAATCAATAAAAACTTAAACAATAAAAGTTGTATCTCTTGATGATACCATTCCAATGATACAAGAAATTCTCAAAATGAGGACCAAAATGAAAATTTATCGCAAAAATATCGTTAGAATTTTACATGTCGTCGACTTATTTTAAAAACCATAAACAAACAATGAAGAATCACAAACAACTTATAAACACAATGTTATAGAGCTTGACGAGACCTTTCCAGCAGTATAAGGCACACCTCAAACAAAGTTTAGTATTAAATGCTATCGCAAAAATACAAAAATATTTTTTTCTCTCATTGACGACTTGAGGACATGTTTTGCGCTCGGGAAAAACATGGCAATTTTTACCACAACTCGTTTGGGAGGATCAAAGGTTAGAATCTGTTCTTTCCCATGATCGGAAAGTTATATTAATTCTATGAAAATTGTTTCATCGATATTATAAGTAGGAAGAACAAGTTTGTGTGGGAATTATAAGGCTTAACAATATTGCCAATGCCCGATGATTTCATAGGCATCGAAAAATATCTTATCTCCCAACCAAAATATGCAATTGACAACTTCGAATGTCGATGATCAATGGAAACATATGTACCATGATTACATGGAAGCTAACATAGGCTGTGCAATGATGTCGCATTGTGACGAGTCATGCAAATGTGGAAAAAGGAGGACAGATGGTGATGTGGAAAAAATAATAAAATCAGATGAAATTTCAATGCTTGATTAGTAACATGACCTGTCAACATGTCACATTATGTGAAATTCCTAAAACCACAAGAAATGGACCTAACATAAGTTAAATGTTTGGATGGTCCAGATCCATGCACTCTTAAGATCATATGGCTAGGATTCTCTCTTCAAGTGAAGGTTCATCGACATCAACTTTGTTTCGTAGACTATGAAATGTTGAAGTATTTATGGGTCGACATCAACGAGTTTATCGATGATCTATGAAAACTATTTGAGTGGTAAAACACAACTTCTATTGATCTTGTCGACATTTGATGAGTTAATTGACACGATGAAGAGGAGTGCCTAATCATTAAACATTCCACCAAAACACCCAACCACCGATGATCATAAGATAAGTCTGTGCAATGATGACATGGAAGATGTCGTGATGGTTGACATGTCTAATGACATGGTGTATTACATGTAATACATGTAATATGGATGCTTATGTGGTAGTCCATGTGGTGGCTAACATGGTGAGTGACATGGAAGGTACGATATTCAGCTTGGAAGGTGACACGACATGCGGAAGTGGCCAATATGGAAGGATAATCGGGCATGTTGATGTGGTTGGTATGGAAGGATAATATTTCATGCTGATGTGTCTAGTATGGAAGTTGACGTGGCTATCCTGGTCATCAATACAAACACTACTTGTGTGGTAAGAATCAATAGTCAATATTTCCCCTTATCTATGGTAGAAAAGATAGGATTCATTTTTTGACAAAATGGGCTCATCGGTCATCAATAAAATATGTTAATTGTTACACCAAACCTATAATATTACCACCAACATTGATTTATCATCATGGATTGGAAAAATATGTTAACTCTTTAGAAATCCAATCCATTCCATCGATACCCGATGGTATGATCGGAAATCAGTAGGATTTGTTATACCTTTTGAACTTTCTTGAATTTCTATTGATCCCAATTGTTGGCAGTTCTCTTAGACTCTCATCAACATGGAGGTTTCTTAAATCACTTTTCTTGGTATTTCGGCATGATCCCCTGATGATTTCATCGATACTTTTTTAAGACTGTTGTGATCTCACTCTTTTTCAATTCTTTATTTTGTTTTCCTTCCATTATGCAAAACATGAGATTTTTTTGGGTTTTCTTAATATTTTTAAATGCAAAGAAAACAAAGGAAAAAAATCATAAAATGATGATACTAAGAAGGGGGTGAATCAGTATCAAGTACCTTTTAACACTTGTCACAAATTTTACTTCAACCAGATTATATACTAACTATATATTCAGTGAACAATAAAGAGTAGTAGAAGAGATACACCATGCAAAATAAATATATGTGAAGTAATCATAGGTTATATCCAAAGGAAGTAATGGCTTCCAAGTTTTTCAAGGCAAGATATAAATTCCAAGTTCCAAGGAGGGTAAAACCTCCAATCCTTGCCCCTTCCTTCCACCCAAGAATATATATGAGATAATGAACACTTACATTAATTGATCACACCATCAAACTGAATACAACAATTATATATAACTTGTGATGAGATCATCGGAAATAGTCTCCAGATCATGTGCAAAATAACGAAGATATGTCTTCCTTGGAGCTTCCTCAATCCTTTCCTCAGATCCGTGACCTGTTAATTTTCAACTCACAGATATCTGTGACTTGCTCCACTATGACCCACGGATGTGCTCATATTTCTCCATTGCTACTTTTGGATGCCTTTAGAAAGTTACTTCCTTCACTTCTTTCCTCCTCACTCTTCCAGAATTGCTCCTCACTGAACTTCACACACATTCCTAGCACAAGTGTACACCCACCTATGCTAGCTCCATCACACTTACTTGGATGATTAAATGAAAATCTTCCTTGTGTATTTATACTCTTTAAGCACTTCCTTTTTTACTTCATGGCTAACCTATCACTTTCTTATTTTGTAATTATTTTATTTAATTATCTTTAGGGCCGACCTATAATTTCTTCTTCAATTCACATCGCCATCTTCAAGTGAGATCGGAAGAG
>CBVK0100189469.1:0-13913 GCA_900067695.1 Picea abies | reverse complement strand
GGAGACCCGATTGTCACGAAAGTGTTACCTAGATTCATGATTTTACCCATATCCATTATGAAGAGTCAAGATGCATGTATGATTATAAATTCTCATATATGTATGAGGATATACCTATTTATTACATGTGAATGTAGAAAATTTATTATGATTTAATTGTTTTTTAAATAGTTATTAGAACGATTTCATATTAATTAAAATTCTGCAGTAAAGGCTTGCAGTGAAAAGTTAGAATATCATAATTCACCATAGATTTTATATTCAAAAGAGTGACATGCATCTTAGTGTAATTTTCTAAATAACATATTAAGTATCTTAAGTTTTTGGTATTTTCCCAAAGAAGTTCTAAGCTTGCTGACAAAATTCCCAATTGAGTGTTTTAGAGATATTTCCATTTATTTAATGTTAAAAGGCCTATGAGTAGTAGTACCAGGTTCTTCCATTTTCTTTGTTTCCTTGTGACCATTTGATAGAGAATATTGCGAATTTTGGACCAATTCTAGGTTGGATGAAGAGATTTCCAGTTGCGGCCACTGTGAGTCGACGACGAGGGAGGGAGTCTTTTTTTTCCAAGATGAGTTGATTATGCTGAACCATCTACAATGATGACCAAGAGCCATGCCTTTAAACCTCAAAATCCCACCTTGGATGAACATAGCAAGAAGTGGGCATTGATTACCCTGAGTGGGGATTAAGTAGAGCATCTTCCAGGGAGGGAGAGGATTGTGCATGCTTTACTGCGTTTGTGCGAATAACATACAATGCAGATTACCATTTGTTTCCTTGGTTTAATAATTCGTAAGGCTTGATGTAACTTATGGGATTGGAGTATCATGAAAATACTTTATTAGATAGAGTGCCCCCCCTTTTTTGACCACGACCATATTGGCCCTTTTATCAACCTCTCCATTGAGCTCACAAAGTATATGGAGCTATGAAATTTGCTTAAATTTATTGCATAAACGCCTTTCCATTTCCAATATCGATGCTAACTAGAAGTCTAAGGGGAGGGACATGCCCCTCATGTGATGGATAATGAGACGAGAGTCACCCATAATGATAATCTCTTTAATATGCATAGTTGTGGCTAGTTTGAGGACCATTAATATCCCATAAGAGTTTGCTTGATTATTTGTCATTATTCCTAGGCTCCATTCATATGACTGTGCTAATTCCCCCCTAGGGTCATAAATGACCCCTCCTGCACATGCCTCCCTGAGATTTCCTTTTGAGGCTCCATTGAAGCAAAGTAAATATCCATTGAAGAAGAGTAAAAAGGATTGAGTATTCTTTTGCCATTGATCGATTTATTGAGTTGTTAAATGAAGCTGCCAGCTTGATCTTTTGTGATTTGGAGTATGATTTTCTAAAGACGGATCCATATTGAATTCCCTCCATTAGTCCCCTTCATCACTTTCCAGTGTTTCCCTATTTGGTATTTTCAAAAGTTTGACTCTAATATTCTCTATTAGAAGAAGCTTTTCTCTTGGAGCAATTTGTTATGGAATAAGGAGGGTTTGATGAAAGAGGGATGCATTCTTGATAAGCCCAATTTTTCCAACATACATATTTGGGGAGAGCCATCAATATACATTTGAGCATGGATTTCCCAATGAGGGAACCCTGATACCATATCTCCCATTTGTCAAAGAGTCGTTTCCAATTGTTTGGTTTCAATCTTCTATGATACATCCCTTCTAAAGAAAACATCTAAACATGTTTCATGTAATCGTATTCCAAAAGGAGGTGGTGTGATGATTCTTATTTCCTCTGGCATAAAATGCACTATGAACATCCTTGAATTCCCCTTTTGCGTAGATTTTTGGCAGTCAATATTTTCCCATGGGCCAAGGTCCAACATAAAATATTGATATTTGGGAGCCCATTTGTGTGCCAATTTTTCCCCCAAATGGAGGATTTAAAAATATCGAGGGTGTTGGCTAGTTGGTGGTGATACCCTTGGTTGACTGTGTAGTGAGATTTGCTCCATCTTGTTTTGTTTGTTGATGTATTTCTTTGAGAAGCACATCCTAACAACACATATTTGAGTCATTTGGCACATTGGATGAGATGTACAAGACATTGTCCAAAGTTCCAATTGAGACAAATTCCTTATGACCATGAGTAGATGTTGTATAATGTAAAATTGTTTCTTTGTTGTAACCAAAGTATGATTGGAACCAATTCTAGGAAGGTTAGAAGGGGTTGCTATCCCATTATATTGTTTGTTCATAAATCAATTTTCCTTCTATTCCTCGGGATCTTGGTGAGCATATATTGAATAATTGACTATGATTCCTGAATAAATTTCCATATGGGTGATCCAAGTTGACTATTTAGAGAGTGATCAAGAATTTCCAGTTGAGGTGCTTCTAAGTATTTTCTAAGGAGAATCTTTTTACACTACTCAGATTTTACTGAGATTAGTCTCCAAAGTAGTTTAACACCCATTGCCAAATTCATGAGGAGAGGATATTTTATGTTCAATCCCCCACATTCTTTGGGGGCTCGAACTGTTTTCCAATTAACCAAATGAAATTTATTAGAATTTCTTTTCCCTAGTCCCTACTACAAGAAATTTTTGATATTTTGAGACAATAATAAAGAGATGCCTTTTGGAGCTAGAAGGGATGATAATTGAAAAATAGGTAAAGATAATAGAGTTGACTTGATGAGAACAACACGACGTGATGGGTTGAGCCAATGCACGCCCCATTGATTGAGTTTTTGTTGTTTTTGTGTAAGATTGATTGCTAATGTTGAATGGATGGGATTTGTTGCTAATTGTTGTCCCCAGGTATGTGAATGTTGACTAGTTTTATTTATATGAAAAGACAAAATATTGGAGATTATTCTAGTGACTAAGGGATTGACATTCCAAGCATAAATTTAGAACTTATTGTAGTTGATGGAACCACAAAATACATGAAGGAATAAATCCAGAACTTTCTTGAACCCAATTTCCATAATTGTAGATGCTCCTCCTAATAGTATCGTGTCATCAAAAAATTGTGAGTGATTAATACTTTTAACTCCACAAACTATCTTGAGGCTTGGTATATTTCTTGAAATCCTTTTGTATTCCATTTTTCTTCTTGAAGAATATGCCATGATGATGGACACCAAAGGGGAGAGATGATAGCCTTGATGAAGCCCCCCGTTGATAAATAAAAATGAAGAAGGTCTACCATTTACCAAGGGACATATCATGTGTTTGCTAGTACATGGTGTAATCCACTAAATGAAGGGTAAATTGAATCCTAATTTGGATAGAACTTGAAATAGGAAGGAGTGACTTACTTTGTCAAATGAATTTTCCATTTCAATTTTTATGGCTATCCCTTTATCCTTACAAGCATTGCTCGAACAAATGGATTCTTGTACTAAAATTATGTTATCCACTAATTTCTTGTGGGGCATGAAGCCTCCTTGATTATATGAGATGAGCTTGGGAAGAAGAGGATTTATCCGATTTGCAATGATCTTGGACAATATTTTATAGGAAGCATTACAAAGTGAAATAGGCCTAAAATGAGGAAATTTGGAGGGATTTGTTTCCTTGGGGGTTAATGCTAGAAAAGTGGAGTTGATGCCTCCCCCCATTTTGTTTGATTTGTGCACATATCTAATCATTTTTACAAAATATTTCTTGATCATATGCCAACAATATCTGTAAAATATGATAGTTAAACCATTGGGACTTGAATCTTTGTCTAGGTTGAAGTCCCAAATGACTTTTTGTAGTTCATCAATTTGAATTTTCTCCATCAATTTCTCATTGTCTTCATTATATACTAGCCGAGGAATATCTTCTAGCATCTCTTCTACCTTTTCGAGGATTGGAGCATCTCCTGTTGTATATAACTCTTCAAAATGTCAGGCTGCCTCAAATTTTATATCTTCAAAGGAACTCAATATTGTTCCATCACTTGTCTTTATTTCCTTAAAATTATTCCTCATTTTCCTTGATTTTGATTGCTTATGGAAAAACAAGGTGTTTCGATCTCCCTCTTTAAGCCATAAGCTACATGATTTGGGCCTCCATGTGAACTCTTCATTAATAATAACCCTCTGATGATTGAGAAAGACCCTTTTTTCTTCTTCAAGTAATTTAGAGGTGATCTCCTTGTCTTCAATTGTTTTTTGAGTTTTTTCTAAAATTGCTTTTGTTTTTCGAAATTCTATTATTAGAGAGAACTGATTTAATTTAGCCCACTCCTTGAGGGAAGATTTTGTCAATTTAACTTTGTACTCCTAGATGAATGTGGGGGATCCTATTATCCATGTGCTCCAAAATTTTGTAACGAGATCCAAAATAGTGGGTCCACCAAGCCATACATGATTATAATGAAAGGGAATGGGAACAAAATTGAAGGGAAGACAAAGGTCTAATTAGATGGGCTTATGGTCAGAGGAGGACCAATGCGTAATACTAGAGTAGATCATAAGTGTAGATTCCAGGAAATATATATGAATGAGGAAACGATCTAACCTGACAATCCTGGTCTCGTTCTTCTATTGGTCTAGGTGAACCTTCTTGACTTAGGTTTGACATCTGATAGATCTCCCTTGGAGATGAAAGTTTTGGATTTCTCTCGTAAGGATTCATGGAATATACTTCCTCCTCAATTCTCATTCTGCTGCAATATTGTGTTGAAATCGTTTGCCATTATACTACTTGGCCAATATTCACTATCACTGATCTCATTTAAAATCTCCCAATGCTCCATTTTTTCTCCATAATTAGTGGGCACATATACATTAACTATATTATCAAATTGTTCAGATTAACAATATTTGAGTCTGATCTACAATCAATGTTGAGTACAAAAAATATGACAAATTTGATAGATATCCTTATTCCATTAGGTGCAAAAGCCTCCTTATGCCCCTCTAGCACTTATTGAGTTTCCCTGACTACTTTTCTAAAGTTGTGTACTTACTTTGAGGACATATGCTATCCCCAATTTAGTTTCATGGAGTAGAATAATGGTTGTTTTTTCATATCATATCAATTCTTTTAAATCTCCCTTCTTATTCCTACCTCCCAAACCTACAATTCCAGGACACTATCTTGTGCATAATTTTTTACTTGATTTGAAGGGTCCCCCTCTGGGGGGAACTATTCGCTTGTAGTTTTCTCAGGCTTGGATTCCACTCCATAATTTTCCAAGACTTTATGTTTACCTAAATATTTCACTTTCCATATTTCTGTTTCTATTCAATATTTATTAGCCATTATGACTCTTTTTTTATGTGTTGATCTTCCCACATGATCCCTAATAGGTTCCTTAACATAGTCTATTCAATTTTGAGAATCCTTGACATCCGAATATTGAGATGAGGTTGAGGGATTTAGATCTAGGGGTTTCTCATTTCCCTCATTTTTCTCCTTGTCCCCTTTGCCATTCTCTATGTTTACCCCGAGGAAGTTAGATGAGGTTTCCCTATGTTCATTATGCTCTTTTGCTTGATCTGGAACATGATCATCTTGAGAGAATATTACATGCCTATTTTGTGATGGGACGAGTCCTTCATTCCATCGAGCATTATTATTAGGGTTGTTTCTAGTGTGATCCATTCTTGCTTCAGTAGGTGGATTCGATGATTGGGCTTGTTCACGAGGATTTGAGGGGGTTGGTCTAGATTTGGGATTTGATGTTGGGCCAACTTGTCAGTTATTATTATTCCTTCTCCGAATAGTTTCCATTGTTCATTATCATTTTCAATCTCCTTTTCCTTAGGTTCTTTCTTCTGGTAGCTTTGAGCAAAATTTCAATACTGATAAAATGTTGACATTTGAAAGGGAGCTATTTATAGTCCACTTGCTACAAATATTTCCAATTCTCAAATGATAGAAGGAACGATTCTCACAACCCTTTCTCCAGATATACTTCTACACAAGGGCGAACACAAACAAACATCTGGTCCTTCGACACTACACATTCTATGTATTTACCTAGAGCATTTCCTATAGATTTTAGTGCTAGATCATTCTAGAAATGGAGAGTTAAATGAGGAAGCCTTACCCAGACCAAAACCGCATATGGGATGTCATTTTTTGGATTGAATTATGGCATCCATCTATTCAAATACATATGCACGGTTCAAAAAAATTACGACCCAAATATTATTGTTAATGTACAAGCAAGAATTAGGAGTTTTATCCTTCCATGAGGATTAATATATGGTATCACCCTACCTTAAGGGTTTTCTCTATTTTCTTGTGTTCAATGTTATGGTGAATGGTTTGGTTTATTATTGGTTATTTCTGAAGTATATTTACAGATCTATTCAGGTACCTTGAAAAAAAAAACCCATAATTGGTATCAGAGAACTTTCCTTTGCCAAAGAAGGGAATAATTTTTTGGTTCATTTTGCAGATTTTTTTAAAAGGAAGAAAGGGTGTGACGCACTTCAAACTCAGTTCTGAAACTCATTTTCTACTTAGAATTTGCAGAAAATAATTGGCTATTTGAATTCCTCTTGGAAAAATACCCAATTTCAAAAAACAAATCGACCGAAACGAAGTCTTGGAAGTGAAGTTATGATAATTTTAAATTCGGAAAAATTTTAGGGTTTTTTCCAGTAAAAGCCGTGCTATGTGCACTGTAAATTATTTTTTAAACCCTAGTTTTATTTTTGGGTTATGGACAACACGCTATTTTTTTTTCTAGAAAAGATGATGGTCCTAGTATTGAATAATTCCTAAAGGCCCACAAGTTCGAATGGAAAGAGAAGTAGAAATTGTATTTATTTTTCTATCTTAGAGAAGATGCTGGCACATGGGGGAAATCATTGGACCGAGACAAAATAATGGCACTCTCTGATTAATAATTTGAAAAATTATTCTTAGATAGGTGGTCTCATACAAAGGGTAAGCATGAAGAGAGCACCAAGGGTTTATTTTCATGTGACAACTCTATATTACAAGTTCATCATTGTAATCATAAGGAGAAGGTTATTGTTTCTATTAACCCTAGCTGCATGCATAATTTTATCAATATTTAGTTGGTTGATAGACTGCAAGTTCTTGCAAAGAATATTCAAGGAACACATGTTGCGGGTAAAAATGTTCAAATTTTTAAAGATTTGAAACTCAGTATGGATAAATATGTGTTGCATTCATATTTTTATGCTATATATATGGATGATGTGGATATTGTTTTGGGATATACTTGGATGAACTCAATTGGTACAATTAATATTAATATGTAAAATAAGTTTTTGAAGTTATGGTACAAGAAAAATAAAATCACATTGCAGGATGTGTCTATGACAAAAGGGCCCACAATGTCAAGCAAATAAGTTATTGTCAAATCCGAAGTTGAATCAGAGCTAAAGTATGCAGAAGGAGATGAAGCAAAACCACATGAAGGAATCAATAAAGAAAATACACATTCTATTGTAGATTTAAAGAAAAAAGAGCAGATTCCTACAATTGTTGTATATCTCCATCCACATCATATAGAGAAACAACATTCATCAAGGCAAGGGAGTGAGTATCAACACACTTATGCACCAACATGGAACTAGAAAGTAAACCAATCAAGAGGTGCATGGAGTACTACTAGCATTGCAAAAAGACATCAGGCTAGAGAAACAATCCCATGACAACCTCGACATGAGGCAGAGCAAGATCATAGTGGCAAGGAAACAATTGGACATCATGTTCGGCTTCCATTAGGATGGATGGTTGGTCGTACTTGGTACCAGTTGGCTACATTTCTTATCCAATCATATTGTATGGTTTCTTCTCGTGTTTCGAGGATGAAACATGTGAAGGGGGATGAAATGCAATATACCTAGAGAGGTACCCAATGGAAATGTAGTTATGTATTATTAGTGGAGGTCATTCAATGTAAGGCAGACTAGGTCCACTATATTAATAAATAAGGCTCACTATGGTAGTTATAAATAATACAAAGGGTTTCTAAAAGATTCATTCTCTAGAATGTTCCTAGAAGATAGAGAATGCTATATAAATAAGTGAAAGCAATGTATTGGAGCATAGTGAAGAAGATTGTTATTGTACAAACACGTATTTCTTGGGACTGCATTCCTTCCATAAGGAATAATATATGGTGTTACCCTACCTCAAGGGTTTAGTCTATATTATTGTGTTTATTATTTCTGAATGGTTTGGTTTATTCTTGTTAATATTAAGGGTTATTTATTAAGTATATTAGCATATCTCTTTAGGTACTTAAAAATTAAGAACCGCATATCTTTGAATAGAATCACCACACAAGATATATGGAACAATATAGAAGAACCACACTTTTATTATAAGAAAACCCTTGAGGTAGGGAAACACCATACATTTATTATATCTAACTACCATAGTGGGACTTATTTAATACTATAGTGCACCTAGTCCACCTTACATTAAATGGCCTCCACTATTATCACTATGAGCCCTCTCGGCTCCTCCCACTACCTCTCTAGCTACACTATATTCCATCTCCCTTATGAAAGTGTTGTCCTCAACGCTTGTTATGAGGGTGTACAACCATATACCAGGGTCCCATGTATAAGTGTGGACCGTAGTGATGAAATAAGTTGGAGAACCAGGGTCCCATGTAGAAATGAAAACCATCATGTTGAAGTAGTCCAACTGCCACTGTAAACCTGAGTCCCATATCCAAGTGCTCATGTGAAATCCACGCTGAAGATATCATAACTCAATAAGTAGTTAGTCCAAAGGTCTACACTGATCACGTGGATTGTAATATGCAGAACCATCCACATAGGTGGACAGGGTCGAAGATGAATTTGGAAGTAACAATACCACTGGCAAATATGGAAACTGGACATTGGTAGTCATAACTGGCTCTTGACTTGTCACATTTATGTTCTCTACAAAAGGTGGAGTAGAGTCATCAAATAAAATATGAAAGTGGTTGTCATCCCAAAAATGAAAACTATCCATATACCAATCATCACAATCGAACTCAAAATCATACCAAACATATGCTTCTTTATGGTATTCATCCTTGATGGCCTGCATAATATACCTTCCTTGCCTTGCAATGTTGATCTCTTGAATATATTTCTATTGAGTCTTTTGCATTTCAACTTTGATTTCTTGAAATGTTGTCTTGATGGCTTCCATGATTTTTGAGCGAATATCCATTGGAAATACCACATATAAGATACCAAAAGAAATATCCTAAAATTATCTATGCAATGGCACTAATTTGATATCAATTTGAACAACTTGTGAAAAGTAATGAGCTCTGCAGTCTCGCTGTCGTCACAAAGACATTACAAAATGGATGATTTTGAATCAACGATATCTTCATGTTCGAAGCTCTGATTTGGATGATTTGTTTTTTGAAATCGGATATTTTTGAAAGAGGAACTCAGATTTGTAATTTTTTTTGGAAAATTCGTCCCTAGCTGCTACATAAATCAGAAACATCGCGCGGTCATCTGCGAAAAAAAATCCTGAAAATAATAGATTTTAAAATGTCAATAACTTTACTTC
The DNA here is from genome assembly GCA_900067695.1 of Picea abies. Lineage (NCBI taxonomy): Eukaryota > Viridiplantae > Streptophyta > Pinopsida > Pinales > Pinaceae > Picea > Picea abies. The sequence goes on along the minus strand of CBVK0100189469.1, from coordinate 4,423 downwards.
CCAGACTCTATTTCCGAATTTTTTTTTTCTTTAAATTGGGTGTGTTTATGAGAGGAACTCACATATACAACCCGTTTCTACAATTTTGCACATAAATATACAAAAATTGTCTGGAATGTCGTGACCCTCTTTTTCTTCTATGAAAAATCTGCAAAAATAGAAAAAAATTTGCCCACAATTCTTGCAAAGGAAAGTGCTCTAATACCACTTTTTAAGAACCATATATCTCTAAATAGAATCAACACACAAGATATATGGAACAATATAGAAGAAACACACTTTTATTATAAGAAAAGCCTTGAGGTAGGGAAACACTATACAATTGATCCTATTATGGAAGGGATCCTCTCTTGTTCACTTGCCTCTTAGAGGGAGAATCCTCATATTGAGATACCTCTCCAAATAGAATACTTCTCTTGACATCCCATTTCATTTATTGAACCCCTTTATATAGTGTTACCAACCACCTAAGAACATTCTAGAGGATGAACCTTCTAGAAGCAGAACCTTCTAAGAAGTCCTCTTACATTTATTATTTCAATTACCATAGTGGGCCTTATTTAATAATATAATGGACCTATTCCACCTTACTTTGAATGAACTCCACTAATAATACATAAACACTTTCCCATTGGGTACCTCCCCAGGTATACTACAGTAGTCCACTTGCTAAAGATATTTTCCAATTCTCAAATGATAGGACTCGTTCTCGCAACCCTTTCTCCAAATATACTTCTACACAAAGGCGGGCACAAACAAAAATATGTTCCTTCGACACTGCACATTCTATGTATCTAACTAGAGAATTTCCTATATATTTTAGTGCTACACCATTCTAGCGATGAAGAGGTAAATGAGGAAGCCTTACCCAGACCAGAACCACATATGGGATGCCATTTTTTGGATTGAATTCTGACACCCATCTATTCAAATACATACATCCAGTTCCAAAAAGTTACTACCCACTTCGGAAGATAAGATATCGATCTTCTTTAAACTCAAAATGGAAAGTATAGAACCTGTGTCCATAATGGGACATCTTCCCCTTAATCAAGGGTTTTGATTTTTTTTGTAGCTAGTTTACCATTTCTCTTGGCGAGGGCCATAACCATGTGAACTATCCAATCAAACCTCTAGTCGCCATGTTCATTTCCATATCACATGAGAGGGATGGGAGGGGGATTTTATGGGTGGAACCAATCTTGTTGAAAAAATGAAGGGGCGTCGATTTTAATGGCTGTGATGATGACTCTAATAACATCGAAAAATATTCAGTATCTGAAATAGTAGGGTAGCAACCACTCCCCTCAGGGGGGTCTGACATGATAGTTAGAAGCGTAGAGAAAATTATATTTTTGTAGATCACACACAATTAAGGTTTCCGTAGAGACCTCTTGGTCAATTCAATATATGTAATTTAGTTGTTAATAAGTAGTGATGATAGCCATTATTAGATACTATTTGTTAATGTCAATATCATCATTATTCAAGGAAAACCATGCCACCTAAAATAGTCCTAGTTTGTAACGAGGTATACATTCACTCTTGCCAGACACTTTTGGGTCTCGGGTCATTAAATTTTACGTTCGAGGAAGACAAATTGTTAGTTAATCAAAAGCAATTTTCAATGTTACTTTAGGAACCATATACTATCCCAGTTAAAATTTAAGTATTTAAAGAGGAGGATAGTTAGGTGACCGTTGAATGAGAAATACATATAGAATTAAATAAATTATTCATATTATCCATTGAGATAAAATATTAGTGAAAAATGTGAAACAAGGTGTTGGAAATAAATAATTATTAAAGAATTCTAATTAGTAGTTGAGATAAAATATTGAGTCATTGAGAATAATAAAGTATTAAGAAGTGGTTGAGATAGATTAATAATAAAAATAACAAGATTTCTTAATAATTAAATAATATTATTGATAATAAAATATTATCCTATTCAAATTAGTCATTGTGATAAAATGTTTAGGTGTGCAGCTTAATAAAGTATTAAATATTGTTAACATAGATTAAAAATAATAAATAATAATGTTGATATGAGCTAGTAATAATAGTAATAACATAAAATAAATAAATTGAATTACAATGAGAAAACAAAGAAATAAGTAGTCTTCTGCGAGATGAGAATGATGAAATAGAGGGAACAAGTAGATTGCGAGTGAAAAGACAAAAATGAGGGAATGGATGGAAACAATACGACGATTGAAAACCAACCAAAGGTAGCCTAATGATCAAGGTGGTGAATGGTGGGTTTCCATGATTGGCTAAGTTTGTAGCCATCTTTGCGATTAAAATTATTAGGATATTTTTCAATTTCAAGAGCTTCCCGAATGAGGTGAGATGAGTAATAGGGGGATGAGGCAAGAATTTTAATTTGATCAAAGAAAATAAGGTGCTTGGATTTAAAGAAGTGTTTGACGATAACTGATTTGAAGATTTGATTGTGGGTAGTATAAGCTATAAGCTCTTTAAGAAGGGATTTGAAGGATATGCCCGTTTGACCTATGCAATATTTTGCATAGAAACAAGGGATTTGGTAAACTCCTAGGCCCAACATTGCGTCAGATTTATCTTTAGCAGTTCTAAAAATTAGTTTAAGGGTTTTATAGGGTTTGAACAAAATTTTGATATTATTCTTAGCCAAGAGTTTTGATATAAGATTAGTGGTGCCTTGGATGTAGGGAGGGGAGATGAGAGAACGAGGAGGGGAGGATGATGAGGATAATGTTGGTTTAGGTTTGCTGGTCGAGTGAAAATATTGGTTGATTTTAGAGAGAGAGAGAGAGAGAGAGAGAGAGAGAGAGAGAGAGAGAGTTTCCATTGGACATAAGGGCATTAGTTAGGTGGGATTTTTCCTCTATAAGGAATTGAGGGGCAGAAATATGGATGACTCAAGTAATCAAGGTTTTAAGGAAAACACATTTTTGATCCAAATGGTGGTGGGAAATAACACGAAGGTATCTATTGATATGCATCTTCTTCCTATAAACTTGGTGGGAAAGGGAGCCATCTAGAAGTCGCGAAATAAGGACATCAAAAAATGGGAGTAGAGTTTTCCTCCTAGGTTTCCATAGTGAATTGGATGTGAGGGGAAAGACTATTAAGGTGGTTAAAAGTGAATTGGACGTGAGGGGAAAGACTATTAAGGTGGTTAAATAAAGATATCAGGTTGGATTGGCCATGAGGCCAAATAAAAAAATTGTCATCTACAAACCAAAACCAACATTTGGGTTTGATATGAAAGTTGTTTAAGGATAAAGACTCAAAATGTTCCATAAATATATTAGCAACTATTGTAGATAAAGATGACCCCATGGATGTACCTTTGGTTTGTTCATAGCAAACCCCTTTGAAGGTGAAGAAGGTGGAAAAGAGACATATTTCGATTAGGTTCAAAGTTTCAGGGTCTACGATTTTAGAGATCAAGGTTAGGGCTTCTGAGACTAGAATTTTGGTGAATAAGGAAACAACATCAAAGATGACTATTAGGTCTTGGTCATCAAGGTGAATATTCTGAGAATTTTATGAATGAAATTGGTAAGATGAGGTTTTCCTGATGAAGGCTTGAAAATTATTAGCAAGAAATCGGGCAAGGGATTGAGCGGGGGATCCTATGGCACTTACTATAGGTTTGTGAGGGATGTCTTTTAAAAAAAATGTATTTTGGGTTGTCCATAGATCCTCGGGGTTTGGGGGTTGTGAGGAATGAGACACTTTTGGATGTTATGATAAAGGGAGGAAGATTTGATGGCTTTGGTGACTAGAATGGTAATGGTATTAATAGGATTTTTAGCTAGAGGTTTATAAGTAGAGGAAGAAAGGATGAAGAAAGGAGGTCAAGCAATTTATAATCATAGTTGGAGGTGTTCATAATAACAACATCATTTCCTTTATTGACTTTGAGGATACCGATGCCAGGATTATTATGAAGGTGACAAATATAATGAATTTGTTCTTTAGATAAGTTGAGTTTAGGTGATTTGGACCGACGGAGGATTCTTCCACACTCTTGCCTAATTTCTTAAGCTTCATGAGTCAGAAGGTTGTGGGTAATGGATTCAATGGAGAAAAATAATTTCCTCCACTGGGATATGTCTAGGGGCTAGGGAAAAATTAAAACCTTTTTTGAGAAGTTGGAGGGTCCAGGTTAAATGAAGAGAGATTTATGACAATGGATGGACTAGGGCTAGAAGGAGAAGGGGGAGGAGAGGTACGATTGTTTGGAAGGTCGTACAACAAGCTTGAAGATAGGGATAGATTATTAGTAAAGGAAGCATGCTCAACCCTTTTTTTATGAAACATATTAGGGGGGCGAAGGCTATCCACCATGCAGCAGCCCAATCATTGGGAGGCTGCTGCATGGTCCTCCATTCACTACATGGCATGCATGCATCCATCCATCCATCAGGTT
>CBVK0100189468.1:0-13913 GCA_900067695.1 Picea abies | reverse complement strand
TGAATATATTAATGCCTTTGCTGTGATTGGTTTGTGTTGTTGTGATTGGACGACGCAAGAGCATCGGAGAAGAGCAAGGAACAACAGATATTAAAGGAAAGATTTCATAAGGTAAGTGCATCATCCTTTTATCTTGTCCATTCGATAGTTAGATCTAGGGAAAGCGATATATTCTGTCCTGTTTTGTTCCAGATCCAGGTGGATCTGGGGAGATTGGTTAGTGTCTGCACCTATGAATTTATCCTGAAACACTCGGGGGCGGTGAAAAGGCAGAAGACAATTCTGTAAAGGAACATACTCTGAATAATAGGTAATGGTCGTGGTAAGAAGCAGCGACGATGATGTGGGCATTGATGGCCCTACCAAGTTCAGAGGTCTTCGGCAAATGGTAAAAATAACTATAATAGTCGCAAAGTAAGACCCGCCATAACATGAGAAAGTGTTGGCGTTGAATGTTATGGGGGCCAACGACAGCAGGGAGCAATGGTGTTTCACCCTGTGCCATCCAAGATCTCTCATTGAATAGAGAATGAGAATCAAGATACTGTCGCCCTTCCGGAAAATTGTGCTGATGTCGACAAAAAATGGGGACACGACTCCTAGAAGCAAAGGGCTTCGTGGAATCTACTGAGATGAGGAAGTGGCAGAGGTACATGGATGAAGTCAAGACGTGGGAAGACTCAAGACTACCCTTGGTTTGAGGATGTAGAAAAAGTGGCCACAACCGTGTAACAAGGTCGAGTGTCAGGGGGACCACAAGACCGGTGATAAGTTGTGCCAGAGGTGGGACAAGGTGAACAAATTCAGAGGGTAGAGGTAAGTGACTAGTGTAGTACTATAAAGATATGGACGATGCCAGAAAGGGTAGATGATAAGTAATGTTCCAACCAAGGGTGACATGGGTTGCATGTGGCCAAAATGAAATAGGCAAGTCGCCAACGGTAACGACCAAACAAAAGGTAGGGATTGGAAATAAAGGCATTTGTACAATAAATAATGATTAATTTTGGGAAGCAATGTACAGATACAGAAACGGGTTCCCTAGTGTGAAATGCGTGCCCCAGGGAGGGCAGAATTTGCTTGGAAAACTGATGAAGGGTGGGGACCCCATTGGTGAGTTTTTGTATGAGGTAGGTGAAATGAGGGTAGGTTCGCAGATGGGCAAACTGATTGTGGATGAAATGGGGGGTTCATGATCCTGCGGAGGTGCAGGTAAAAATATAGAACCATAAAGAGAGAATCTGGGAGTCCATGTGGGAAAGCTAGCAAAATGAAGAGAAGGAGTATGTGGCTGATTCACGACATGATGAAAGACTAACGGGACTCCCATCCATAAAGGGTAAGGAAGAACAGCATGAGTGTCAAAAAGTTGCAAAAGGTGCTATGAATGGGACAACTCATGTGGGTGAGAATGCTACCAGGTTACAGTACCAAAAACGCAAATGGAGGCATGGGTACTGCAGAGCCAGGAATGGAGAGCCTAAAGGTAATCATTAGAGGGAGTGACTGGAAATGCAAGTGCGATACAGCGGGAAAGACTACATCCCAGTGCTGAGTATATACCTAAAGGGGTGATACCGGGGGATGAAGAGCAAGTACCTGCACACATAATGACCAAAAACCCAAAGTGAAAAATATCTGAAGAGAATCTAAGATATGAGAATGTATTTGATAAATGTGACTATGTGCATGTGTACCTGAAAAAAGGCGCCCCAGGGACCCATGATGAAAAGTGGCCCAGGGACTGCTGAAATGTAGGTGACAGGATGTTGATCCTGTGGCTGAAGACGGTTTGAAAAATGGACACCTTGGGCTCCCGGAATGGTGAGTGGAAGTTTGGCAAAAGGCCTATATATAGTTGTAGGGCCCACATTGCCACTTCATTTGTATCTGCTACAATAGTGACTGGACGAGCAGTTTCAGAGGATTTTGGACGATTCGGGGAGCACGGGACATCCGTTTGAGGAGTTGAGAGTATCAGGTTAGTGGTCTGATCATCCTGCATAGAAATAGGTTTCAATTTTTGGGCAGGGTAGGTACGGGGGGGGCGTACAGGGGTAATTAGGGGATTTTGGGGTGGGTGTGGGCCCACATGCGCGGGAGATTCGGTGAAAGGTGTGCACACGTGCGTGCCTTCCCACCGAATATGCGTGCATGGGTGCACAGTAGGGGGAATTTAAGGCGTGCCCGAGGGGCGTGCCTGTGAGTTGGACAGGCGCGCATTGATGCGTGCCTGTGGGTTGGATAGGCGTGCACCTGTGCGTGGCTGTATGATGAACAGGAATGCTCAGAAGTGCACCTGTGTAATGCACAGACAGGTATATATGCGTGCCTGTCTAGTGAACAGGCGTGCACATGTGCGCACCTGTGGGTGGAAAAACCGTGCCTTTGAGGCAAGGTTTAAGGGTAAAAAATGAGTCTTTTTTATGCTGTTGATGGGTAGCTGAGCTGATATAGGACTCTGTGTTGTTTGCAGGTGGCTATCAGTGACGATGCCAGTACGGTGGCGAGAGCGAGACTGGGACCACTTACGAGAGGCTGTGGCCAATGCGGGGCCTAGGGTGCGGGCAACTTTAGAAACCTGTGGGTTGTTAAAGTTCTTTGAGTGCCCGTTGATATGGGCTCAGGAGTACTTACTGCATTTCCTGCTCGAGATGTGTAGTCCGGAGCTGCACTGCTTCCTCATGCGAGGAGAGAAGATCCCCTTCACTGTAGTGGAGGATGTATATTTTTTGACGGGGCTCCCCTTTCTGGAAATGCCTCTACTGGCGGAGCTGGTGCTGCCTAGGGATTTAGCCCTAGCCACGATTGGCACGAGATACTGTTCAGGCCCAGACTTTATGTTGGGGACGGTGGTGAGCATCAGTGCCATTGATGCTTTAGCACATCGCTATATTGCAATGATGATTGTGCGGATATTTGGGTCGCTTGCGACCCAGCGGATTAGTGGTGGCCTACTGCTAGTGATGGAGAGGGTGGTGGTGGGCCACGAGCGGTTTGCATGGGGGCTGTCGTTGCATGCACGGATGATTGCCCAGCTGGACCGTTGTCAGTCCATAGGTTCAGGAGAGTTTGCATTTGGCTCGATCCTGGTAGCCTGGTTTTTGGAGAGGGTGCCGATGTTGCACCCGAGGGTTCTGCTAGAGGCGCCAGGGGCACGAGAGCCATGTTTGAGGCGGTGGTCTACAGTTTTGGTCTGTCACAGTGGTGGCGAAGGTGGCCATTATTTTTTAGCAGAGGCGGTGCGGATATGGCGGCAGATGCCGCAGGTGATACTTCGGTACCCCTATGCTGGGGTTGACTTCCGGGGTGACCTGAATATGGTGTTGCCTCCTGGGGAGGCTTTTGACCATCGAGGTACATTCAGTATTGTGTATGTTTTGATTTATGTTATCTTTTGATATATCAGTTCATATGTGATATAGACGCTAATGTGATCTTTTGATGGTTGGTCTATGCATGTGCAGATGTGGCACCTCGCGGGCACAAGGTGGATATGCAGAGAGCGCCAGAGAGACTGCCGCGTGGAGAGAGACATCAGCGGGATGAGGCTGCGGGGCGACCAGCAGAGCCCGAGAGGGCAGTGAGGAGGCTCCGGTTCGATGACCCTGGTGCGGGGCCATCACATGCTCCTCCGACGGTGGCCAGAGTTGATTTTGATGATATACACTGTCGTCTGGAGACAGTGTTGCAGGACGTGCTTGAGGGCATGTGGACACAGATCCGGGATGAGAGCTTCCTGGAGCAGTGTGTGGGGGTGCCGCCACCATGGCGGACCATAGTGTAGCGAGCAGCAGTGGTGGCTGTGATGACCAGTGGACGTCTGCTGCCGGGGCAGGAGGTTCCTATGGTTGGTCCTCCACCACCGCCTGGGGCAGGTGGTGGTGGGCCACCACCTTCTCCTGAGGGAGGAGCAGGTGGGGGTGTGATAGAAGCACCCTGATTGATGTATGATGTACACCTTTTTGTTTATAGGCTGGTGAGCCGGTGTTTGTACCGAGGTGTTGTATTGTCCTGCGGATACATGTATTTTTGTATGTAAACATTCAGATGGCCTGATGGGCCGATATATATATACAAGTATACATATTTTGTGATCCTGATGTTGTCTACATGTGTTTTTGTGTTGATGATTATGATGATGTCTATTCGATCTATATGCTATGATAGGATGTATGAGATGTTTATGTATGTGTAGTTGGATGTGATATATGCCAATCTAACACCATGTTAGCTATTTCATCTGTTGCTTGATTCAATTGTCTTGGAATATGTGTAAATGTAATGGAATCAAAATGTCCAGATAACAGTCTAACCTGCAGGTATTTGCGAAAGAGGCATGGATCGCGTACACGGTATATATTATTGAGCTGGAGAACGACTAGTTGAGAGTCGAGGAAAACGCTAAGGTGGCAAATATGATGGCACTGGACGTCGGCCAGGAGGCCGATGACTACAGTATATTTGGCTTGGTTGTTGGATGCTGGCCCCAAACATATGCCTCTTGAATGTAGCATTTCATGTGAGGGGGTGTAAAGAGCCCAAGCAACTGAAGCGAGATTTTGTGTCCAACGACTGGCGCCATCGGCGTAACCAATGTGGTAGGCTAGTGGAGGAAGCATCTGTCAATAGCACAAAGGATAGTTTAGATGAGAGGGTAGGAGAGAAAAAAGATTAAAAACGCTACAAAAGAAAAAATAACCTAAAGTAGAATGACTACTTCTAAGCATAAAATTTCTTGAGATATAACTCATTGACGGGTTCCTTGAGCGAGAGGCCTTCGGAGGAGGCCAGGATGTATGCACCTTTGGTGAGGCAATGTTGGATGATGTAAGGGCCATGCCAAAGTGATTCGAATTTTCCATGGCTGAAGGTATCATGAGCGATATCATAGGCTAGGACGAGGTCGCCTTCGCGGAATGATCGAAGGTTGACATGGCGATCGAAGGTAGATTTGGATCATTTTTTAGCTGCCTTGTTGTTCTGTAATGAAGATCGACGATCTTCATCCAGCGACTCCAAGTTCAGCAAGCGCTGCTCCATTGGAGCAGTGTCAGGTAATAGCTCAATTGCAGTGCTTAAGGTGGGTATTTCACACTCAATGGGAAGAGTTGCCTCGACCCCATGGACTAAATGGAATGGCATGAAACCCATAGCGGTCTTTACTGTTGTTCGATAGGCCCATAGCACGGAAAATAACATATGATGCCAATTCATTTTATGTTTATTAACCGTGCGCTGTAACATGGTCTTGAGGACTTTGTTCACTGACTCGACCTGTCCGTTTGACTAAGGGTAATATGGTGAGGCAAACTCGTGAGAGAAGCCTAACCGAGATGATATTTCGACGAAGATCTCATTCTCGAAGTGTTTCCCATGATCGGAAATGAGTTGGAGTGGTACGCCAAAATGGGAGATGATGTGATTAAAGAAAAAGCACGCTACAATGTCAGCGGTATTGTTGAAAGTGGGCATAGCTTCGGCCCATTTGGTGAAGTAATCAATGGCAACAACAATGTATTTGTGACCATTGCTGGAGGGGGGATTACAAGTCATAAAGTCGATGCCCCATTTGCAAAAGGGGTCGGCTGTAATGACAGGGTGAAGAAGGGCAGGGGGTGCTCGAGCTTTGTTGGCATAGAGCTGACATTGCTCACAACGTTTCACGGCGTGAATGCAATCGTGAAACAAGGTAGGCCAAAAGTAACCGGCTCGGATAATCTTTTGAGCCATGGATATACCCGAAAGATGGCCCCCACATGCGTCGCTGTGACAGTTGTTTAAGACTCGATCGGCCTCGTCAATCATCAAGCATTGACAAAGAATGGTGTCGACACCCCGCCGGTATAGGATGTCTCTGATGAGGAGATAGCGGGGGGCCTGATGGTGAATACACTGACGATCATCTCGTGAAAGGTGGTTACCAAAATTTTGAGTTCGTAGGTAGATGAGAAGGTCGCCATACCAAGGATCATCCAAAGTGATGTAAAAGAGATGTTCGTCTGGAAAGTTGGTGTTGACGGGGGCATTGGTGGTGTTAGAGGGGAGGGCCGTGACAAGTTCGGCGAGAACGAGGGCCTTCTTACTCTTAGGTGTTGAGAACTCGAGGTCGTACTCCTAAAGGATAACGATCCATCGAGCGAATTTGCCGTTAATTTGGCGACGACTGAGTAAGTATTGCATAGGGTTGAAATCTGCTACGACCTTTGTGGTGCGGAGCAGAATGTAATGGCGCAGTTTCTGGACTGCGAGGACAGCTGCAAGAGCGAGTTTCTCTTCGTTTTTATACTTCAAGGGTGGTCCTGAGAGGTTCTTACTAACGTAGTAAATGACGTGTTCATGATTGTCATCTCTGAGCTGGACGAGGACGCCAGCTACTGATACAGCTGATGCTAATACATAGAGGATGTAGTCGCGATTGTAGTCCGGTGCACTTATTAAAGGTGCATTTGAAAGTGCTGCTTTAAGATCATCAAATGACCGTTGGGCATGGTCGTCCCAGTGGAATGGGATGTTGTGTCATAGTAAGTGAAGGAAACTGTGTGTGTGTATGGAGTAATCAGGAACAAAGTGTCTGAGGAAGTTAGCTTTTCCTTGTAGACTTTGAAGTTGTCGTAAATTCTGTGGAGGTGGAATTTCGGTGATGGCTTGGACTTTGAGGGGGTCGACGGTAATACCGCTTTGGGAAAAAATAAAACCAAGGAGGCACCCTACGGTGACACAGAATATGCACTTGAGAGGATTCAAGCAGACGTTGTACTGACGACAAGATGCTGGGTGCATTTCTTGGATTGAGTTGTGAGGTCGTCCAAGTAGGCAAGGATGATTTTAGCCAGATCATGAAATATGTATGTCATGGCGCGCTGGAAAGTTGCGCCGGAATTTTTTAAGCCGAAAGGCATGACACGATATGAAAAGGTACCCCATGGGGTAGTGAATGTGGTTTTATATTGATCGGCTGGGTGGATTTGAATTTGGTTATAACCGGAGAATCCGTCCATAAAGGAGAGAACCTCATGACCGGTGCAGTCATCGATAATTTGATCAATAAAAGGCATTGGAAAGTTGTCTTTGGGACACGCCTGATTGAGATCGTGAAATTCTGTGCAAGCGTGGATAGTACCCTATTTTTTGTTAACGGGTACAGGGTTGGAAACCCATGATGTATAGGCGATGGGGTAAATAAACCCAGCAGCGCGTAATTTGTCAATTTCGGCTTTGATGGCCGCGGCTTTGGATGGGTGTAGCGGTCGTTGTTTCTGGTGAACTAGTGTGATGTCGGGCCAAGTGTCGATGCGATGCTCAAAAATAGATGGGTCGAGGCCAGGCATCTCCATGTATGACCAGGCGAAAATGTCTCTATATTCCTGGAAGAGGGCTTTATATGCGGCTATTTTCTGGGGAGTGCAAGTGGCCCCAATGATGATTTCTTCGACAACGTCGTTTTTAATGGAAATGTCAATTTTGATGGTGCGGGAAATGTTGGCCATATTACCTTCTTCAAACGCATAAGGTGCGGGAATGGGGTTGTTGAACCAATCGATATGCCCTGATGGGATGAAATCTTTGGTTTCGACCGCGTAAATGGGGTTTTGGTTAGGAGGCATGGGGGCTTACTGTGGATAGAAGAGTGTGCGATGATGTAGCACATCCCAAGGAGAGTCTGGGCGGTTGAGCTCTTCGAGTATTTCCTCGTCGCATAAGAAACGGTGGGAATACAAGGGGTTGTGAGGAGTGATCTCGTTGATGGTGTGATTGCCCCCTGATGAAGGTGCAGGGTGAACAATGTTAGGAGATGGGGAGGGTTCACTCGACATAAACCATATGTTGAAGTACTGAGGGGTACCCGTGGTGGTTGGATGGAGAGTCTCCGTAGGGGAATGAGTAGGAGAGTTGGGGGGGTTGCGAGGTGAATCCTCAGAGATGTCATTTAAAAACCATGGAGGTGTTGGGAGTGCCTCGGGTTCGGGAGAAATGACGTGAATATCCTCGAGTGACAAGGTAATGTTAATTATTTCCTCTGCGGGTTGGTGAAGCAAGGATAACTGACGTTGCCTATGTGCAAGGATCATAGGACACTGGTATGTAAAGTGATCCAATGATTCGCATAAAGATAAAGGGCATCTCAATCGTTCATTGACTGTGGTGGTGACATAACGAATGTCAGTGACATTTGTAGAAGAGGACGTAACAGGGTGGGGGTTGTTCTAGAAGTTCTGGCGCACAGCGGCCAATGTTTGCTGAAACCGTGGCAGTGCTGGGCAATGATGGGTGTAATGGCCATATTCCGAACATATAGCACAAGCATACTTAGTCTTCACCCCTTTACTACTAGAAGGGTTGATGATAGCAGTAGGGATGGGTGTTGTAGGAGTTTGATTGGGGGGAATCAAATTCCGTAACTCAGGTAGTGATGGGAAATTGTTGGTTTGGTGGCACTCTTTCTCACATAGTGCGCAAGGGAGTGGGATGCATGGATGAAGTGGAGCAGTGGGCTCTTTCTTCTTTCTCCTACCCCCAGCTGTAGCAGGGGGGTTAGTGAGTGGGGGAGTGGTGGGGGTAAGGATGGGAATCGTCATGGGGAATCCTTCCTGTGGGGGAAGGGATGGTCGTGGGACCATCTCTGGTGGGTGTAAGTACCAAACTGGGATTGCTAACACCATATTCGGTAGTGTGAGCGTTGCGGCTACCTGAAAATCTTCAATACCTGGTGGAGGGTAAAAGAAGGGAATTTGGGTAATGGGTTGGGGGACTATTTTGTAAATGGGATTATGCCCTTGAGGGGATGTGGACTCGTGGATGGTCGAGGTTGATGAGTGCGCAGGAGGCTTTGGTAGGAGTGGTTCTGTGACTATTGGGATGTCGAGAATGACTGAAGCTTCCTGAGGAGAAATGGCATCCTCTGTGTGAGTTCCATTAGATGATATGACGTATACTTGATTAGAAGGATGAAGGAGTGGTGGTGCTCCATGGTATGTCCCTAACAAGGATGGATTTTTAAAAATCCCAGGACCCATCTCGATGAGTGGATAGGCGTCTTGGCTGGTATGGATGAGAGGAATAATGTTATCGAGGTTGGAAAATGGGTTAGGCTCATAGTGTGAGACCTGGTCGATGGTCACGATATTCCCATTGTGGGGGAACATCATTGTCCGAAAGACGGAAGAGGCCACTGCCTTCATAGCATACATGTAGCTACACCTGAATAGGATATTATAATCGAGTGGGGCGTCGATAACTTCGATGTGGATAAGAATAGTTTTTCCCATGAGTTCAACGGGGACATTTTGAAAGAGCCCTTCAGGAGAGGATGGTCATCTGTCATAAGCTCGTAATGTGATGGCAGAGGGTATGAGTTCTGGGGAACCAAGTTTCTGCCATATTGTTTTGGACATGATGCATGTAGATGCACCTTCGTCGATGATACATCGATGAACTGTGATGTTCCGTATTTTGACTGGTATTTGAAAAGCGATCAAGGCGGGAAGACGAGGTTCTCCGCTGTCAAGATCAAAGGTGATAAGTCAAGTATCTGCAGGGTCAACTGCCCCCAAGGTGGATAGTAAAGATTTCCACTGCATGGGACAAGTCTGGAGGACTTCCAGGACTGACATGGCAGCCGGGGATTGTTCTAAGTCATCTACCAAGCTATAATTGTGAGCTGCCCTAGCCTGTGGGTTGTGTACATTCCTGCGTAAGGGGATGCGAGGAATACATAGTGGTGGTTTGGCGGAAGGGCAAGGGATCACCAACGGGGGTCCGGTTGGTGGAGGGTTTGTGTCTAGGGAGATGGGAGTAGACTTAGCGGGTGTATGATACTGACAATTACGGGTTTGCAGAAGGATTTCTTCCTCACTGGTGAGGAGAATCGTACGCTCTGCTGGATTGTTGGGGTTGTGGTATTGTCCCGTCTAAGGTGGGGGATGTTGTGTGTCCTATTGGGTGTTTATCACACCTTGATGTGGAATAGGATTTTGTAGCACGACGGGAGGGGGTTGCTGCACATATTGTTGTGGTGCCTGTTGAGGGGCAGTTTGTGCAGGAGAATGGGGAAGACTACCAGAATCTTTCAACCGTTTGAAATCGGTGATTTGGGGGAAATGGTGAGTGTAATGACCGAACTCACCACAAAGGGCGCAAGGGAAGTTTGTTTTAACATTATTTCACCCTTGGCATTTGTTATTGCCCCCTTGGGGGTTTTGGTCCCTTGGTTCTGGTTGCCCCCAGTGGGTTGGTGTTGTGGTTGATTCCCGCCTTGTCCGGGGTTGTTGTTATTCCTGTTTTGTCCTTTCTTCTTGGTATTATTTCATGGATGAGTTGGGTTGGTTGTATTCAACTGTTCAAAATTTTGGTATTGTTGAGAAGCAGAAGGTTGGACAAAATTTACCCCCGCATGTGGATGTGGGGGAGCCATCGGTTGTGGAGGACCAGGAAATGGAAAGTATGGATTTTGTGGTGGTACTGATCCATAAGGCGCATAGGAGGGTGTAGTGCTTTCACTAGTACTATACGCTGATGTTGATGGAGTACCACCGTTTGTGGGGATTGGTGGATGTATGGGAGGTACCGGTGGTGGTCCACTGATGGGTGGAGGTATAGCAACAGGGTATGGCTATTGATAAGGGGGTGGGGGGTAATAAGGAGTGCCCCCATATGCCAGCGGGTATTGAGGTGTTCCATACATCGGTGACGGTTGGGGTTGTGGACCAGGGTGTGTGGTGGAACCTATGAGCATGTCTACTGAGTGAGACATCCCTGGTTTGTCTTGGCCAAATGGCATCGGTTTTGGAAGATCAGGAAGTATTGTGTATAAGTATCCTGATTGTGCATAAATGAGGTCATACTGTTGGGCCTTACTGATGGCGTCCTCTTCGGATTGAGGGAAGGTGGAAGCGACATCCTTTCCAAGGAGAGCGACAAGGGATCTAAGAAACCAGTCGAGGCATTGTTTCTTGGTGGTTTCTGCTTTACACAAACTACGTCGCCTACTCCACTCATGAATGTGGTCAGCGATGTGGGTGGATGAGGTTTGTTTGAAGTTAGACAGTAGTTCTAGACCGTTGTCGTGGCGGATGGGTGGTTGGAAGAAGGTCAAGAATGCTTTGGCCAATGACTCAAAGGTCGTATGTGACCCTGATTTTTCTTCGACGTACCATTTGGCCGATGGGCCAGTGAGTGTGCGTTGAAATAATCGCAGTCTGATGGAGTCATCCATAATGCTATTGGAGGAGCACCATAGGTGAAAGGTCATGACATGGTTGGCAGGGTTGTCGCCTGTTTTTCCTTCAAAATTTGGAATGTCTGAAGGTAGTTTGGTTGGCATTGCAAGCCATGTGGCATCATGTAATATGGGATCATTGGTGAGTTTGGTGAGATCCGGTATGTTGAGAGAGGCCAAGTATGGCATCTGTAGTGTGGGTGTAGGATTAGTTCCTGCCATTGTGTGAGTGTGTTGTGAACCTGACCCGTGAGAGGGGCTAGGTGGATTGGTACTTCCCCCTTGAGAGGAAGTTGGTCCCCCACTTCCGTGAAAAGGAGAGTGAGTGGACAGATGACTTTGGGAAGTGGACTCAAGTAATGTAGAACCAAGCAAAGATAATCCTAAGATATTAGCACTCACAGGAGTGTGTGAAGGAGGTATCGATGAACGGGTATGACTAGATACTCCCCCTAAGATAGGAGGGAGGTTGAGTAAGCGTCATGAACGACGGGGGTTCTGTGGTTCCCCTATGATGTCAGACTAGCTATGTGAATGTGTGCAAAGAGTGGTGAGAGAAAATATAGGAACAAGAGCCTTTGCGTTGAATGTTTACACAATATATATATCCAAATCAAACTGTAATCACATGTGCATCATACATAAAATGAGAAAGAAACATATATATGGGTAAGTGGGTTTTGTCCTCGTGGGGGAATCAAAAGAAAGTAAATGTTCGTGTCCTAGAAGACGTAACGTCCTTCCTCTCAAATAACACTGGACCTTCCAATAGTACTCGACAGTGGGGTTTGACGTCACCGGAAGAGACACTAGTGAAGGATGAAATAATTGGTTATAATGAGGGGTAAAGGGGGCATATCCTGAAAGAGCTGGTGATACTTCCCAATAGCCACACAAAATCCAATCAAGGTGCAATTGCAGCCCACAATCGCCACCTGGGTAGATGTCCTAAAGTTGGTCACTAGGTACCTCGGTCAAAGTGTGGCATTTAGATTTTCGGCCTAAGAAATGGGTCACGGGTTGGATCCTGTCCAAGAGGTGGGTGCCTCAAGGGGGGATGCACAGAACAACCGGACCTCGGCCTTCAACCCTTTACGGGTATCTCCCTACCTTATGGTGATTGGAACACTTGACTTGGATGATTTTAAGTTCCCTATTTGACAACTTCTATGTTTGATCAATGTGAGAACCAGATAACGGGGAGTTATTTGGATGCCTATCCCCAAAATCCTACCTAGACTAAAAAATTTCTTTTGGCACCTCCTGTGGAGGAAAACTTAGTGAGTTTTTAGAAAGTTTTTAGATGAAGTTGTTTTGTGAGGCTGGGGGTGAAAACCAACCTTGTTTGTTTTAACAATGGGAGTGGATAGTCTCGTCAAGAAAAGATGGGGTATTTTCGGAATCCCTTTGGAGGAAACTTACTTGGACCTCCATGTTTCGAGAAGAAGCTATGTGGGTGAGAAGTGACTTTTGTGTGTGAGTGAAAGTGTGCCAAATTTTAGTTAATTAGATGTCACCTTGCTGCATGTGGACATCGCTTGGTCCTTACAAGAGTTTGATTACCTAATTAGCTAGATGTCTTTGGTACAACCTTGCAGAATTCAAAAGCCCTAGGAAACTAGCATGTGGACATGTGGTCCATTACTATCCTTTAACTCCCTATGTGTGAGTTAATCTAGAAAAATCATGAAACTGTCCTAGATTGAACATGTGGGCATGTATGGGCCCGTTACAAAACTTTTAAACTTCCCTAGTGTTTTGATCTAAGAAAGCAAAATTTCAAACACTATCCTAGCTTTGTGACATGTGGGCACGTATGGGTCCGTTATAAATTTAAGATATGTTTGAAAAATGAAACTAAGAGGGGTCCCAAAAGGGCCTTTGTCCTCTCCTAAAGGTTTGAAATTTTGTTAAGGGAGATGAGATTGTTTTTCACAATCTTTTTTTGGTTCTCAAGATCGCTTGAAGGCGCAAGAGAAGAGCATACTCAAGGATTGTTACTTCAATTTCTAGTCCCAAATGTGAGCTTAGATGTGATTAAAATTGATGTCCACCTTAGATCATTAGTCAAAACAAGCCATCCATGTGGCAAAAAGCAAAGAAGGGAAATTGATTTTTATCCTCCTAAGTGCCTATGTGTGTTAGACTAACCCCTTTATAAGTTGAGGGGGCTAAGTGTAGTGCAGTATTTATAGCATGCATAACATCATTTTAAGAGGGACCATGGCCTTCCCCACATCCCAATTAACTTACAATGTAGAATTTTAATCAAATGCGTGGCAGCTAGTGCATACACAGGCACACAGAGCACATGCGCGTGAGCAGAGTTGAGTTATAATGCGCATGTGCGCAGAAAGAAGTTGTGGCTTCAGCGCATGTGCACCCGATGCACGCCTGTGAGGTGAAATACCCGCACACCTATGTAAAATGGCCGAGAAAGAAAATTCGAATGGATTTCTCTCAGTTCTCCCTTGAATTGACTATTTAGCAGGTCGACAGAGGTCGATTTGTGCACCTGCAAGTTAATGAAAGCAAAAGAAGAGCAAAATAAACCCAAATGAGGAAGGAATTGATACCTAGTCCCCAGTATGGTCGCCAATCTTTTTTCACCCTATTCGTCACCTTGTGAGAAAATTGAGGGTGCTTACATGCCCAGTTGGGTCTTGCTGAGCATGACAGCTGTAGAGTAAAAGGT